>JAOEHY010043383.1:0-25522 GCA_025447955.1 Psilopsiagon aurifrons | reverse complement strand
CAGGGAAGAGCTTCTTCCTAATGTCTCATCTCAATCCCCTCTCTGTCAGTTTAAAGCCATTCCCCCTTGTCCTGTCACTACAGGCCCTTGTACCCTTTCTTCTAGCCCCCTTAGACCCTGGAAGCTGCTCTAAGGTCCCTCTGCAGCCTTCTCTTCTCCAGGCTGAACAACCTCCTGTTTCATCACAGGACCACTGCACAGAGCAGCAAAGGGCTCCGGCACTCCCGGGGTCCTACGGTGTCTCGCCTCGCTGGTGTACCGGCAGTGCCAGAGGGGAAGAGCCCTGCCTTTGCCCGTTATCTCTGCCGGGCACAGCGGGCTGTTCGTCGCAGCGCCGAGCCCTGCCAATAAAGCTTTCTCTCAGCAGAGGGAGTTGTTTCTCAAGGTAATAAGATAGCATTGTCTGCATTTTTGTCAGGTATCTCCTGTTTATTACCTTACCTGTAATCTAATTTGTAATGTATTTCCCTGATATTTTCTATATTTCTCCCCTGTATTTTTTAATAACTTCCTCTGAAAGCTTGATCTACAAAAAAAGACAAGGTTTTTAATCCAGCTTTGAATGATAACACCTCCCCAGGTGCCCTTATCTGGAAAAGCTCTCCTAGCACAGAGAGAGGTCTGGTTGGAAAAGCTCAGCACCCCCTGCAAACGTGGCTAGGGCAACACTATGCTACAGTGCCGAGGGCACTTCATCAGAGCCAGGAAAACACCAGCAGCTACTTTCTACCTGTGATAAGAATGGCCAGAAAGTCATTCCTGCTCCAAAGGGCTTGGAGGGAGGTACATGAGAGGCAGCAACCAGGCCCTGCCAATAACTGGGGTGGGCACAAGGTAAGACAACAACTACAAGCCATGTGAAAACCACTGCTGATGTGTCTCAGCTGCTGAGAGTTGCTCGGGTGCTTCTCCTTGGCTTTCATCAGAAAGCATGGAGCAACAGTTTGGGGAATAGCGCAACACCTGCATCCAGCTGCAGGTAACCCCTAGGCTGGGCAGAGCTGAGCACGGTGGTCCTTCCACAGGGAGCATGGGCTGAGGAGGGTTCATTGGGGTGACAGGTGATACACGTCATGGGAAGAAGTAGCATTTTCAGGCTGGGGTGGGCTTCCCACACAATGTGGGGCTGGTGGCTCCCCAAGGCATGAGGGCTTTCCTCCCTCTTCCCACCTGGTTAGTTCTGCTCCTGCGTGGCTGTGCTGCTGCAGTTGTTGTAAAACAAAGTTTAACCTAAGCCTGCCTACTGGATCTGGAATTCATCATTCTGGTAAAGCATTTCAGAGTCAGATGCCCCTAAAACACAAAGAAATGCCCCTTTTTGTGGATGCTAATGAAATTTTTATCTGGGCATCTTTGTGTGAATGTTGGTCCTGAAAGGCATGGATTATGTTGGGGGAGAAGGGCTTACTGAGCCCTGGAAATAAATCAGAGGAGGACAGAGGATGAAGATGGCAAATGATAAATTAGCAAGTGACAGAAAACAACTGCAGGAAATAATAAAACCAGGAGGAGTGTGTGGGAAATGCATAGGAAAGGTTGTTTACAACATGCGCATCGGACTTTCCAGCATTTGACATCTTATCTCTGTTTCATTCCATATGTTACTTTATGCATGGATTCCTGTTTTTATGGGGTTTGTGCTATACTTTTTGTACTAACATGAATGACTCACATCTGCTCCAATACTTAATTTATCCTCTAATGTCTTCTGCAAGCGGTTGCTCAGCTCGTGCAATACTCGTCAGTGGCGGGATTGGAAAGTGAGGCAGGTGAGCAGGGACAGCTTGGTGAGGCAGCTCTTTGCTGGAGCCTCGCTCTTGGTTTTATTCTCCTCTCATAGCGATGTCTGTAATTCCCACTTTGGCTGCCCTGTGAGGGCAGGCTCGCTGTGCCGGGACTGTGTGTGGAGCCAGCAGGCATCACCGCGCAGGACAGGGATGATGCTTGAGGACTGTTCCCGCAGGACCACAGCCCGGCACCGAGCTGCTGCCAGCATACCAACAGCACGATGATTATGATTTTATTTTTTAAGTGCTCTTGACAGCTCCGGAGACTCACATCTTCTCTTCCAAATCCAGTAATTAAATTCCACCTACCTGAATTCCCCCTGCTGCTTCAATTGGATAAATTAATCTTCCCATCATGTCTGAGCCTCCTCTGTGTGTTGTTGAGCCTTGGCCTCCCCTCGCCGCGGGATGGGGACGGCGACCGGGACAGACTTCGCAGCGGCCCGGGGTGGGAAGTAGCCTGGACCCAGGCACAGTGCCGAGGGGGTGAAGAGAAGGGTGTCCGCGGTTGTCCCCCCCACACCAGAGCGCTCCGTGTCCCCGGCAAGCTACCTCCCACGGGCAGGGCAGAGGCGCGGCCCCGCACCTCCGCCGGGAGGGGGGCCGGCCCGGCTCCCTGCGCGCAGCACCTACCCTCGGCTAGCGGCTCCAGCCCCCCTCCTCCCGGCGCCTCCTTCTCCTCCTCCTCTTCCTCCTCCCCTCCCCTGCAGAGCATGCACAGCCCGGGACTCGCATCGCCGGCTCCGAGGCGGGCAGGCGAGACCCCGCTCCTCGCTTAGCCCCGCTGCCGGGAGGCTCCCACAGCCCTTCATCCCTCTTCTCAACCGGACTTTTCCCCCCGCTCCCCAGGATGATGAGGCGGCCGACGCGGCGGCTGGCGCTGTCTCTGCTGGGGGTGCTGTGGCTCGCCGCCCTCCTCCTCTTCTTCTTCGGGGCGAGGAGGAAGTTGGAGGCGGCGGCGGGAGCCGAGGAGCGCACGCCGGAGGTAAGGAAGGGGCCAGGGCCATCCCGTTGGGATGCAGCTGGCGGGCAGGACACGCCGCAGCTGCCCGGGGAAGAAGTTCCCGGCGGTTTTCGGGACCCCCACCCCATTGCGCTGCCCTTAAAGTTTTGCACCGGCTCTGTGCCCGGGGGGGTCGGGCCCTTTCCTTACCCACCTCCCGGTCGCGATGCCCTCTCCTCCTCACAGCTTCTGGCAGGGACAGCCGCATCCGCTCCCCTTTCCTCCCCCCACGCCGGTTCAGCGGGGGCCGCAGCCGTCGGGGCTCCCCGAGCCTCGGGGACGGATCCTCTGCCCCGCCGCCAACTCTGAGCATCCCTCGCTTCGGGCCTTGGGTCCCTGGAGGCGGGGAGGCCGGCGCGTGTTTTACGTCCCCCATAGGGGACAGGCGACTGCTTTCCCCCGTGGGTCACGCAGTGCTTCCGAGCCCCCCCCTACACAAGAAGGGCTCCACCAAACCCGTCCCGGAGAGGAGAGCAGATGGGGAACTTTCGGGTGGCCCGAGGCAGAGCTGCAGGGCAGGAGGAGTGTTGCCCTGTGAGTCTCAACCTGCGTGGAAGAAAGGGTGCATTTGCCATCGCGTTGTTTGTGTGTCATGTTTGAGTCCCGGGAGTACAGCACAAGAGAGATGTAAAGAGCACCCCACTCGACACAGTGTGAAACGAAGGAGTTTTGCTGCCCAGCCACTGTGAAAAGCAGGGGACCTGCAAGTAGCTTCGCTGGAACAAGGTCCCTTGTCCTCTCCTCTCTAGCAAGCTTAGCTGAGGGTTAGCTTTCCACAGGACACGGGTTAGATGCTGCTCTTAGTTATACAGTTCTAAATCTTTAATAGTAATGAGGGTTAAAACCCAGGTCATGAAAATCTGCTGAGATTTAGGGTTAGGTGATCTCCAGAGTTCTCTTCCAGCCCTAATGATTCTGTGATTCAGTGTTATTGTGGCAGAGGAAAACTGTGAGCCCTCAGCCCTTTTCTGCACCAGTGACACACAGCTGAGCCTTTGGCCTCTGACATAAGGCAACAATATGTGTTGGGCAGGTCTTTGGAGGGCCTCATATACGTGCCACCTCTGCAACTGAATTAATGATGGAGGGGGGGGGGGGGGGAGTCAGAGCTCAAAAAGCTTGCTTTTTTTCATCCTGAGGAATTATTGGCTTTCCATGTTTCTTAACTAAAAATGATGGAGGAGGTATTTCTCAGGCTTTCAGAAACCTTTCAATCCTAGCAAAGGGGAATGAATCTATGCAATTTCAGGCCCCAAAATAAATAATTATAGATGCATTTATTTATTTATTTAAGGCGGGGGAGGCAATAACTCACTGGAAATGGAGTTGTTAAACAAGTGCTTTCTTAACCGTAATGACGCTTTGGTGTTAGTAGGTTTCTGCCAGAACTGTGCTCTTCAAAATTGCCGAATAAGACCTGCCCTGTTTGACAAGAGCTCCTGTGCTCTCCTTGAAATGAACTTTGCTTCTCCCTTCACATCAGCTGCAGCTGAATTGCTGCCCACTTTAACTCCCTCCTCCTATGCAAGGCTCCCCTCTTAGGGTTCGGGCTGGGCTCCCACAGCTGGCAAAGCAAACTTCTCCCATCACGCAGGCTCAGGCCCCCAAGTTTTAAAGCTGCAACTGCCAAGTTGCTGTAACTCCAGCAATTTGACTGCAAAAATCACATCTCCTTCATTTCCTCTGAATTTTCCATCAAAACAGTTGTGTCCTCTTGAGATCCATAGAGTGCAGTCTTTTTTCTTTCTTTTTCTTCTTTTTTAATGCATTACATTTTTTGGCTTTGGAAATTGCTTTTGAGCAGTGTGAATTAGGGCCAGGCTGAATGGGGCTTGGAGCAACCTGCTCCAGTGGAAGGTGTCCCTACCCATGGCAGGGGGTAAGAACTGAATGAACTTTAAGGTCCATTCCAACCCAAACCAGTCTGTGTATTCTAAGCTGGTTATGAGTGTGCAAAGGTGGTGTCACTTCAGTTAACCCCTCTGGATTGGTGCAGAGCTCCTGTGGGTACCAGAGGCTGGCGTGCTGCAGTCTGGAGAGGACCCTGCTGATGCATTCCTCTGGACTGGCTGCCAATGGTGAAAACTTGAGCAGTTAGAGTTTGCCCTCCCAAGTTCCTTGAGAAACAAGTGGAGGTAGTAGGTTTCTAACAGCAGTGCAAACTTTGTAACGCAGCAGCGGTGAAGAAATGGAACAAATCCACATCAACTTTCCTGGCAGTGTTTTCTGATGTGTTTGCTTCTACCTCCCCCCTTCCCTTCTGCCTTCTCTGTCAAGATTAATTTCTGCAGCCATATGCGTACCATATATCATCCCTCGTGTGGATTTAACCTTTAGACCCTCCTAGTTAGGCTCCAGCTGGTAATGCCTCCTCCTGCCCGCGCGGTGTCCTGGCAGGGCTCACGGCACGTGTCCGATGCTGGAAGGCAGCGGTGCCCGAGCTCAGGTTGGTGGCTTGCCAAGGGCAGGCAGCAGAGCTGCTGCTCACAGGGCTGCCACCCTTGGCTGTGCGGAGGGGTTGCTCATCCATCGCTGCTATTCTGGTCTGTGCCTTCATCTCCCCTAGCCCTTTATCCCAAATCCTGTGCCAGGTCCAGAGCTTAGCTTTCCAAAGTAAGGTTTGGGATGCTTTTTCCTATAGCTGGAGAGCCCTGGGTTGGGGTTAGCAAGGTCTCTGAAGAGCAGGTCTTTGGTGTGAGGGGTCCGCCGTGGTCTTTGAGTCCTGCCTACCCCTGAAGCATGCTGTGGCTTGGCCTCTCGTGCCCTGGCAGAAGCGGGTGTCTGGGACAGGTCTGACAGCAGTAGCTGAGCTCTTCCAAGCTGCTCTTGCCCACGAGGCAGGCACAGCTGTCTACTGTAATTAAACTGGCTTCACCTCCCTCCCCTTCTTTTTCTCTTGTTTTCCCCTCTAATCACGTATCTGTGCATCTCTCACCATTGCGTGGTGGCTGGCAGGCTCAGAGAACCCCCTTCTTGCCAGCCGTTGCTCTCCTCAATCCCTGTCACTCCCTGTCCCTCCTCCTCCTCCCCATCCCTGCTGCTGGCGTATGTGCCCGGCAGCTGGAGCAGGCTGAGGCTGAATTTTAGGGTGTGTGATTCCCTCCTGGCGTGGGGTGTAGTAACCTTGCAGGGCTGGTAGGGCATGGAAGCAAATCATCACTCCATTCAGCACTATGAAGTTGTTCCCGGGACAACTCCCCCAGTCCCTCCAGTGCTGTTATTGCTGCTGTCACTTGAAGTTTGGCTGTCTTTATTTTCCCTTTTCCAAAGGGCAGATCAAGTCACATTAGAACAGAAGCAAAACCTGCCTTTGCCCTTTCCCTGCCCTTTATAAAGTCCTATGAATTGGCAGAGAAGAGGAGCTGTAACAGCATGCCTGCCTCTGCCAGGGTGCATTGCCCTCGTGGCTGGCTGGGTGCCTGGTTAGCAGCCATGGGCTCAGCCTGTAGGAAAGTCATGTTTGAGGGGTGAGGGTGTAAGGTCCATGGGGCTGGTCAGGGTTATGGATCGGCTGGGACTCATCCATACCTCCGGCTGTCCCTGCCTTTTGGTGAAGGGTTTTGAGGTACTTTGCAAGCTTTAATTATTTCCAGGCTGCCTCCCTGCCTGCAGTTTTCCGGCTGGATAAACTGGGACCCGGAGAGGTTAATTGAACTTTGTATCCTTGAGGCTCTCCTTAACTCCAGAGGAATTGGAGTCACTCAACCCTCTTGGAAAATCAGGCTGCCAGTCACCCGCCTGAAGTCACACAGGGAGGCAGCACTAGGGCTTGGCATGTGCTCGGGTAATCCGGGTTTATGGCATCACAATGCTACCCGGCTTCTCCCCTGCCTCCCTCTGATCCAGCCCTTTGCTTTGCTTTGGGAAAGAGGGGGGAACGGGACATCTAAATTAATAACTTAATTACATTAAGAAATAATGAGGGGAACTGATACATGGGATTAATTACAAACCAATTCCCAAATTGATTTGTGAGGAGTACGTGTGTCTGCCTCTGCCACGATGCTTTGCTTGTGTGCCAGCTCCCCTGGCTTGTGCTGGAGTAGGTAGCAGCCCCTTGGCCATCTCCTCTCTTCCACCTGGTGAATCCATGTCAGACCCAAGTGGGGAGCTGGCTGTGTAGCAGTGAGGGGCTGGCAGGGGGTCTGGGCTCTGGTACTTGGGACCAGCAGTGTGTGCAGGAGGAGTGGGAAGATGTTTTATGTTGGGTCTGGGGTTTTTGTTTCTCTTCATTTTCCATGAATGGCTAAAGCACAGCTGACAGCCTCTGGGGGGAAAGTGGGGCCATTGTGGGCTGGATTGCAGGAGAAAAGCTACGGAGGAAAGGTTCCTTTTATTGAAAGAAGTGACCTGATATGCTTGGCTCATATGAGTGTTTGCAGTGCAACAGCCCCTTTCCAAGTGCGTGCAAATGCAGCTGGGAATGGCTCCTGGGAGATGACGGGAGGCTCAGCACCCTCGCTGCCTGCTCAGAGTGCTCTGAGGTGCTCAGCATCCTGCAGGATCGGACCTTGATGCAGAGGGACGCTTGCCAGCTTTGCACTTGTGTGCCTCGCACCAGCCTGCGCTTCCTTCTGCATCATCGCCAACTAGAAAGCCTCGGCACCTGGAGCTCAGCTGACAGTCTCCAGATATTAAATTCCTGACAGTTTTATAGCAGCAGAGCCACTTAACAGATTAAAATAACTGTGTATCCTGCACAAATTCATATCTTGACAATTAAGGGAGTGAAGTGGCAAAGCTGTCAGGAACAAAAAGGCAGAATGTTTAATGCCGGGAAGGCCTGTGTTGGCTGGGGGCTTGGGTAGGTCCAGGGTGGGAGAGAAGAGGAAACTTCTGTCATGCTTTGCTGATGGAAGCCTATCCTGAAACCTCTAGGAGCTAACCCAGGCTTTCTAGGATATCCAAAGCTTTGCTGATGCAGGAGGTGGGGTGGAATCCAATTGCTCTCTCCTGCTGGTGTATTCAGTGATGGATATGGAAATAGAAAACCGTGACCAAGCTGTCCTTCTCTGTGGGACCAGATGGGACAGGTCTGCTGCATCAATAGGTGCCACTTCTCAAGCGCTTGCATTCCTTCTGGTGGGCTTGGCCAAGGGTTTTTTGCAGCACAGCCACCAGTACCTGTGTCATCTTGGAGCAGGAGCAAGGTGAGAAGCTGTGCCAAAGACAGCACTCAGTCACCTTGCTGCTCAACCTGCAGTGGCCAAATGGTGAGCATACTGCCTTGTACATCTTGTTTAATTAATCTACCCACTGCACATCGAGGTGCTCTCTGAGATACCTGTGACACCGTAAACAGTTGGTGAGAACCCCATTAATTTTCCACTGGTTATTACAATGAATGAGTTTTGCTTCTGTTACATTCTGATAGAGCTCCATGTTGCAGCTGCCACTGATGGGAGCATAAATATCAGTTGAACAAGACCCATTTGCTTTGCAAAAAGGCGAGGATTGGGATACCCAGGTGCCTTTCCTAGCTTGGTGCTTTAAAGAAGTTATCAGGGAAGGAGGGAGAGGATGCAGGGATTCTGCTGCTTTGCTGGTAAGGTGTTGAGTAAATTTTTCTATGCAGTTCGCATGTGTGTTGTTGATGAGGTGTTGAGCCCCAGAAGACAAATACTTTTCATTGTGCTCTGGAAGGACAGAAAGAGCTGGAAGAGTCCGGCTGCTGTGGGCCCAAAGGGGTGTCAGAGGTGGTGATGCTCTTGGGGTGAGCTGGGCTCGGGAGTGTTGTGGTCTCTCTTGTAATCCACTTCTGTCAAGATCCTTGTGCGCGGCTGGTGGGATCTCTCTGGGCTGCAGCATCCCCTGCCTGCTGGTGTGGTGTGGCAGTGTTCCCTTGGTTGGTGATGGGGGAGCCCTTATTCCTGCAGCTGGGCTTGTAGGAGTGCTCAGCTCTGGCTTGTGGCCCTGAGCCCTTGGTGACCCTTAGGGTTGGCTTGACAAAGTCCTGCTTTTGAGCTGGGAGGTCTCCAAAACCAGCTCTGTGTCTGGATACCGAAGTGTAATAGATACAGCATGTATGTTACAACAAGTGTCTCCACACTTGCAAAAGATGTTAACTCTCAGGGAAGATGTTTTTTTTTCCTATTTATCCTTTTGCTACCTCAGATATGTACAGAAGTGGATTATTTACTCCAAAACCCAGGCAGTTTCTTCCTCGCTCTTCCTTTCTTTGATAAGGGAACATCATCCTGATTTATTTTAATGGGCTCATGGCTCTGGGCCTGTCTTGGCTGGGTTTCCTCCTCTTGCTCTGCTCAGAATGTGGCAGAATGCAGCATGATCCCTACCTCCCCTTGGGCAGGGGTGGTTGGCACACGGGATGGCTGCAGGATAAGAGCTATAAACAGGAGCACTGTGTAGGTCTGTGGAGCATCTTACAGCAGTGAAACTGGAGTTTTACTTTTCCTTCTGAAGCTGGGAGGTTGGTTGAAAGTGCAGGGGCCAGGGCACGCTCTGCTGAACCGCTGTGGTTTAGGAGGTGTGAGCTGGATGAGCACAGGCACTGGAAGAGCAGCATTGGTAGAGGCAGCCTTGCAAATAGAGCCAATCCCATGTATGTGCAGGTGTGGTGCCACTGTCCCAGGCTGGTAAATCCCTGGGTTTGAACAGAGGTGTTGTAAGCCAAGGGCTGGGTCAGTGGATGTATGTGTCCAATGTATGCAGCCCATGGGATGCGGGTTTGTTACTTCTGGGTGTGTTTGCCTGCGCTCAAGGCTCTTTGCCAGTGGGAAAAGCAAGCTTGGGAGAAGCTGTGGGAATGCAAAAGCAACCTCCTGCAGCGGGGAGAGAGAGACACAGTTATAACTGTTCTCTTCTGTGAGGGCAGCCCAGCATTTGGTGCAATAAAACCAATTACAGGGATTGTATCTGCAGAGAAAGCAAAAGTAGAATCTGTTTAAGAAAGACGTTCGCGTGAAGGGGTAATTATGTGTAGCCTAACGACAAAGGGTGCAGCGGATTGACTATTAATTGGAGCAGCGAGAGTGGGAGATTGCTGGTGTTAGCTCTGTGTTTCTTGCTGGCTTCCTCCTGTTTAAAGAAGGAAGGGGTGAGGAGCAGATGATAAAGGGGGAGTTTTGCTCTCAATCCACTTTCCCATGCAATGAAAAAGCCATTTCCCCCCTCCTTTCTCTCGCAGTGAATTGTTCAGATTTTGCCAGCGACACTTAAGCACAGTTGCTTACTAAGCTGCAATTAAATTGATTTCCCACCCTCTTTCCCCTTTCTGGTTCCAAAATCTCAGCAGGAGTCAGTGATACGGGAAGAGTGAGCCAAGGAGGAGATCTCGGGCCCCATCTTCTGCTTGTCTACATCAGTATTGCTCTGCTCTTCCTGTGTATTTCCGTAGGAGCAAGGGAAGTTGGGCTGCCTAGATATAGGCTTTCCCATATAGCCACTGCTGTGATGGAGAGGGCACCCATAGGTTTGGCTGTATCAGTCTACAGGGTACCTGGGAAGTTACCCCCTGTTGGTTATCCTGGGGGTCCTGTGGCACAGGGATGCTGGGAGGAGGGTGAGGATGATTTCTTATCCTTAACATGTGCCTTCAGTAAAATGATCAGTGGTGAGAGGTTCAACTGGAGTTCACCACTTTGATTGTGGAGGCGGCATTAGTAGTACTAATAGTTTGCCTTCAATCCTGCTGTTTGGAAGCTCCTTATGAGCCTTAATTAACCCTTACTGCAGCCCTGAGGGAGGAGGGAGTGAGGTGAAGGGACAATGTGCTGGTTTCACTTCTCCATGGGAGCACACACTGTGTTGGGGACTGTCCTCAGCCAGAAGGGATGCAGGGGCCTTGGTGGTGGCACGAGTGGGGCCTTGTGTCCCCTGCCAAGCCCTGCCTTGCCCCATAAAGGCAGAAATTAGTGATGATTCACTGCAAAACAGCTCGAGCCCTGGCTTTGTGTTATTATTTGAAGGAGCAAGTGAGCTAATGATTGCATCTTGTCTCGGAAGGGACTGCGGGAAGTGTTGTGCCAGAAGAGAATTGATTCAGAAGCAAAATGGGTTCATTTTCCGATCAGGCTGAAAGACAAGGGAAAGATGGATTATTATTTTTCTTCTTTTTCTTTCTTTAATTTCATTTCTTTCCCCTCTGTTTCAAGTGTGACTGAGGGTTTTAGCCTTTCCCTCCTTGGTTTTCTACTGAAAGTGCCAACAATAAACCTGATTGGAAAGCGATATGGGGAGAACAGGGTTCGTGCGGTGCAAAACCAAACGAGCTATGAAATCACCTCCTATTCTCTAAACATTATTCTCAGAGCCAAGGAAATTGAGACAGATTATTCTTTTTATTTTGAAGCTACTGAAGGAATAAGTCCAAAGGATGTAATTTGGCCCAAGCAAGGAGAGCGAGGCTGCTTTGTTCTGGTGTTCTAAATAGCTTTGCCTGCATTTAGACACACACCATTTCCTCCTCAAGGACCACTGTCGGCATCCGCTGGTTACAAGCACACCTCATAACACATTATGGAGGTACATGGCTTGCAAATAAGAATATGCTCAGTGGTGAGGACCTTAGTTGCAGCCCTCCCCCGGGCTGAGGGAGGTTGGTTTCATTCCTTTCCTATGCATCGAGATTTCAGTGGCTTGGTTTGGGAAAGACAGAGAAAAGGTGGGAGGGAGGAGTTTCAGGTGCGAGCAGGCTCATTTTCAATGGCTTCGGTCAGTTCTTTTTATGAAACATTGGTTTTCATTCAATTATTTATTTTTTAAAAGCCTTTTTTGTGCTCTGAGTGAGGGCAATTTGCTCTACACAAGGGGCTGGTTTGGGGTCTTTCAGGATGGAATAATATCCTGGGATCTGCCTCAGGAGATGTTTGGGATGCAGCCCCTTTGCACTTCAACCTCTCCCATCCAAAATATGAAACTTGGGGTCTGGTTGAAGAAGGCAGGTGGTTTTTCCAGTGGGAAGACATACTGGGGCTTCTGGAGCTGGTGTTTAGGAGCTGGGAGGGAAGCTGCTGTGTCTCACGGTCCTGCCATTTAGCAACAGCAGAGCTGGATGGGGAGGGAATGGGGAAGAGCTGTGGCATTTATAACGCCCATTGCATTTTCCTGGCGTGATAATACGGTGTCATTTGGAGAGAGCGACTCAAACGTGTTAACCAGCCATCTGCTCCTGCCACTGGGATCAAACTGGATGAATATCCATATAGTGCTCAGAGTTAAACTGCGTACGGCATGTAAACTGCATATGGTGTGCTCCTTGTGGTATTGCGGGATCTCTGGTTAGGTCTCTAAAGACCAGAAAAAAACAACCACCGTGCACGCCTTGGGCATGGGTGCTTATCCCTGTGGTGCCCCAGTGAGCCTCTCTGCTGGCCATTGTGCATGAGGAGCTGGGTTTTGGGATGGAGGAGACAACAAATGTTGCCCGGGGCCTGTCAGCACCAGCTCTCCCTGCTGGAGCAAGGGATGGATGGATGGATAGATGGGTGGATGGATGGATGGATGGATGGATGGATGGATGGATGGATGGATGACCAGCTTGCTGTGATGATGTGATGGCATGTGTCTCGGGAAGCTGTTGGTAGTGTTTCTACTGTGGAGTTGAAGTTTTGGGAAACAAGGAGGAAAATCAATTTGCCTTTTTTTCTTTCAGTTTGACATTTTTTACCATAACGTTAAATAACCACAAAAATTCTGGGTGTTTGAAGACCAGGACAGAGATCTTAGAGTGGAGTGCGCTGCTGTACCCATCACCACTTTAGTTTAGTCCCTCGAAATGGGTGTAGTTTGAATCCCTGCTGATATACAGGCGTACCCACCCAGGATGCTGCATGACCTTTGCTCCGTCTTGAAGCAGCTATTAATTTCATCCCTTACCTCTCCCTGCTGACCCCAGAGCCCATGGATGGAGGACGTTGTGCACATGTAGACTTTTCTGTAGTGCTCGATGCTTGAACAGCCAAGGGCTTTGCAGCAGTAATAATTGTATTCGCACAGCTCCTGGGTAAATACGGGTGGAAATACGTCCCCCTCACAGAGGCGATTGATGTGTGAAGGGTTTGGTCAGTGCTAGAAATGGTGAGAAGATGAAAGCTGCAGACAGCCTGATATCTGCTAAGACTTCAGCATCAGGTATTTGTGCAGAATTATGCTTTGCGAAGGCTTCTCACATTTCTGCTTTGACGGCATTCTTGGGGGAGAAAAGTGAACTATATGAGCCCATTGGAGAGGCTGTCATCTGCCCAATTTGCAGTCCCAGCCCCAGAGCTTAGAGAAGGAAGGATGCCTCAGAGTGGGAGTCACGAGGACATTTTTGAGTGAAATACCTGAAATTTTAAATTAGATTTGCAAGTGTTAAAACCAGGATTGGTGACATGGTTTATTGATGGACTTGGCAGTGCTGGGGTAACAGTTGGACTTTATAATCTTAGAGGTCTTTTCCAGCCTAGTTTATTCTATGATGAGAAAATGATGGATGTGTCTTCTCAACAGGGTCCTCCTGGATGCATCTGTGTGATTGAGAAACACGGTGTTTCCAAAATCTAATGTAAAACATATACAGTCTACCTTGCAAAGTGAGAGTGAGTTCCAGAAGGCACCTGAATGCTGGAGAGGGTCATCCATACGCTGTCCTTCACTTGAGGCACCATAGGGCTTGGGGAGGTGCGAACACCTTCCCTTCTGGAGCCAGTATCAAATGAAGGAAAGGCAGCTCCAATTTGGTCTTTGCGAGAAGTTCTGCTTGCATGTGTGGAGAAGGAAGAAAATGCCTTGGCACTTGAGGGCACCATCTGCTGCAAGTGCCATCGGCCTTCCCCATCAGGTACAAGTGGTGCTCTGTGAAACAGGATTTCTTTGCTCTCGGTGCTTTGGAGATCAGGTCCTGCTGCCAGCATCATGGCCAAATCCTGACTCTGTAAAGGGATTGCAGCCCAGAAATGAAGAACATCTCTTTAACAAAGTCCATTCACATCTGCAGTTTAGCCAGAGTGCTGTAGAACTGGGGCAGAAGCTGGTATAGAGGCACTTGGAATAGGTGGAGCAGTCCAGGGGTTTGCCTCTAAGATAGCTGGAAACAAACTCATTAAATAAAGTGTAATTTGCACCTTTTAATCTCAGTGCTGCCTGCCAGCAGGCACCTGTATTTGGGATAAAAGCTTATTCTGCTTCAATTAATTTTATATGAATGTAAGCTGAATAATTAAAGGTGTGAATGAGAGGCCAGGTATGTTTTTCCCTTCCCTCTGCGCTGAGGTAACAGGGGAGGTGGGAGCACCTGGCAATGCGGGTGTTGGTCCAGCTGAAACCTGCCTGCACCATCTCACACCCAGAAAGTTCAGAGTTTCTAGATGTAAATATCAACTGGGATCAACTGATTTTTGATGCACATCTCCTGGTAGTAACACTGGCTTGGGCATTAGCACCAGCTGCGAGTACGGCCTTGGGCAAACTGGCATCTCTCTCAATGCAGGCTTGATCTCAAGATGTTCTCCCCATGTTCAGGCAGAACTAGCAGCCATGACTGTGTTCAAAAGATGAAGCAGATGAATTCCCATTTTTTTAACTGATTTCCAGAACTGTGTTTCAAGTCCATAGGCCAGGAGTGTCTGTATTTCACAGGTGTTTTGTTACAGAAGGCTGCAATAGATTAACTGGCCATTTCTGCATTAAACTCACAGGGAACTTTCCAGAATGATGTTAATCCAATAAAAAAGTGAAAATTTTTAATGTGTAAAAGCTGGGGATCTGTTTCCTTTGAGAATGGACCAGTGCTTGACCTGGAAACTATCCTGCATCTCTAGTTCTGAGTCACAGCTAAACTCATGCTGTGCTCAGGATTTCTTTTCCTCCCCGGTAATCCTTTCCCACAGGTGCAGGTACTGGGGTTAATTTGCTGAAGGTCTTCATATTTGCTCTATATTATAAGGACCCAAACTCCACACGAGGCCAGCTTTCAAAAAGGAGGCGTTAAAACCACCCAGTTCATCCCAGCATGTGCTTAAGGGCTTTTGCCACATGGGATTTAGTTTTGAGAGAACACACTGGGAAGCCAGCTCTCGCTTTTCAGTAAGTGGGGCTGATTTCAGATGCTGTAAGAAGCACAGTGAAGTTTGATAACCCAGCAACGTGGTTTAGTGCCTCCCCTCACGCTGCCTGGCTATGCTCTTGCAAGGATCCACAGTGCGATTACAAGGGCTGTTAAATGCCCTTAATATTCATGCTGTTAGAGGGAGCGTTACTCCTGCAGGCTCTGCTGTCTGCTGCTGTTTGCAATAGCATCGCACCGATGATTAAATCACCAATGCTGCATTGAATAGCGTTTGAAACCCCTCCAGCCAGGAGATGCAGAGTTAAATCCCTCCCGTCTGCCTGCTTCCTCTTTTTGCTGTCTTAATGGCGTTTTTTAAGCAAACAAAACACAGGGGGAGCAGTCCAGGGCCATGAAATGAGATGGGAAAAGAGCCCCTTGCAGAGAGGTGAAGAGAACAGGACATGGGCACTGCGAGGGGAAGGGACTAGGGGGGGTCAGGGCAGCATGTGTGTTGATGCTGCTTCTCCTCAGCCCTTTTTCAGGTGAGGATGGGAAAAGCAGTAAATTGTGTAGTATATATATGTATGTAAACTGATACATACTTGGTAGTGCAGCAAATGGGGGAGTAGCAGGGGTACTATGGCAGTAGGGTGGAGAGGTTTTTGGAACTGAAACCAGCAGCTGCTTATTGTGGCAGAGCTCCATTCTATACTAATCTATTCTGGGTGCTGCGAGGAAGCTGTTCCCCTGTTGTTTTTTAATCTATGGATCAGTCGGTGTTAGGAATGTCTGTTCCCTGTGCAGTTGTCCCAGATCCCAGGTTTCCTTGGCTGGCACTGGGATGCAGCCATTTCCCCGTCAAAACCTTGTTCCTCGCACACAGCCTCAGCCACTGCAGAGTGGGTCTTCAGCCTGCCAGGTGTTTTGAGGAACCAAAAGCAGTTTCTTGTCATCCTGCTTTACCCATTGGGCTGTTCCCCATCCCTCTCTGTCTCACAAGGCCATGTGCCCTCTTCCCTGCCTGCTTCCCCTCTCAACTGCAGGTATCACAAGTGAATGGCTTGTCTCTGAGTTGTCCCAGTGCTTCCCATTCAGCTCAAAATGTGTGGTGCCCATTTGGCCATGAAGATTTGGATTTAGCTTATGGGCCAGGGGTCTTCAGAGGGCTCGTGGGTATCTGGGAGAGGGGTGTGGAGCCGAACATCCTCATCTGTGTGGAAGTGCTGGGAGTTTTTCCAGGGCTGGTTCCCAGAGGCACCACAGCCCCTCTGTTCTACACTGGTATTGCCAGGGAGAAGGCTGGCACCTCCACACATGACTCATTTCCATGGCTTGCTTTCACAGGGTCTTGGTAAGAAGAGTCCTGACGGGGTGGCCATTAAAGAATCTGTTGTTTAATTGCTCCCCCGTCGGTTTCAGTTAGAGTGAGCAGCGCGATGGGAATGCCTGGCTAGGCACCGGCGGGAGGCTTTGCTCAGGCTTTGCCGAGTCTCCATTGATTTGAGTTTGTCACGTTGCTCATTAGGAGGAGGAGCGTGAAGTAGGTCCTTAGCAGCAATGCTCCGAGTCGATCCTGATGGAGCTGGTTTCTCCACTGCCTGGTCTTGCCCAAAACTCAGCCTCAAACCTCCCGTCTTCCATGGGGTGCCTAACAGGGTGTCTGTCCATCTCTTCTATTCCCCCATCCTCTTGGATTTGCTGCAGTCAGAGAGAGTGAAGAAAATTGTGCGGTTGGTGCTCTTAATTCATGGTGTGATTTTCTGCCCTCTCTGTCCTTCCCTCTTCTCCTGCCACATCCCTGTTTGCGCTGGGCTTGATGCATCCCTTTTTCACACAGCTCATGCCAGAGCTAGGCAGATCGAGGCAGTAAATCAGCTTGCCAGTGCTGTGGAGATAAATGATGGCTCTAATGTCATGAGACTGAGCAGATAAAAATGGGGATTAAAAAAAGGGGAAATTTGGATTAAAATAGTTTACTGAACAACAGATGGGCTATGAAATAGAATAGCTACCCTAAGGCCCCATGGCCCAGCAGCATGGTCCTAGTGATGACTCGAGGTACTGCAGTGGGACCTGCTGAGGAAGGGAAAGAGGGTTCCCATGTGTGCAGAGCTGCAGTAGCACCTTGCCTTCCCCCTTGCTGGCTGACTGCAGCTAATGGATGGTGGAGATAAGGACGAAAGCTGGTATCCACAGCATAGGCTGAATAGAGGGCACCAAATGGAGCTAAATCATAGGCCAATTTATAGTCCTGCTGTCTACAGCTGCTGGGAAGGCTCGAGCTGAGGTACTGTTGTTTCAATGTCTCTGCAGCTCTCAAGGTTGCAAGCTCTCAATTTGCTGCCTGCCTTAGCTGGGTTTCCTTTTTTCCCCCAATTTTAAAGCACTTTCCTTCTGACAGCCCCCAAAGTGTTAAGTCTTCTACTGATTTCAGCAGGCAGCAGCAGTCTCTGGGTGCTTGGGCTGCCCAGACCCTGTTCCTCAGCCCTGGTCCACTCTTTGTGGTTGGATAAGGGTCTTAGGAGCTGAGTTGGTGGCATCTCCACTAGTGGGTAATTATCCACTTGGAGCTGAACAGAGCCTGACGGCTCCCAAGGGGCTGCAAACCAGATGTCTGGTGGCAGTGATTTAAGCTGCTGTCATCTGGAGACAAACTGGTGATAATGATTCTCTTTTTATAGATGGGGACTTTTGAGACATGGGAAGATTCAATGGAGGACGCTTTGTAAATTTAGCTACTTAGCTAAGTTTAGCGAAATCTCACCCAAATTAACTAAAAATAAGCTTGATTCAGCTAAATCACCAGGGAATTGTCATTCTTGTTGGTGAAAAAGCAGAAATCTGAGGGGAAAGTGAGGTCTTAGTAACACTGATGAAGTTGTAATGCTGGTTGGTAGTTCAGGAGTGTGCCCTTACCTTGCCTATGCTGCTGAGTTTTGGGTATCTATCTTGTTGGAGTGGTTCCTGGGTTGGAAGAAATTGAGGACGGAAAGTTATCTGCAGGGTTTGATGGCTGGCAGCAGGAGGATTTGATACCTGTGTGGCAATCTCCAGCCATAGTTTTTATAAGAGGAGGAAAAACAGATGGCAAAAAAGTCTTGTGACTCGGGATTCTTTCTTGCTGACAAAAAATGGGGGAAAAGCATTACTTGCTCAGGGAGTCGTATGTAGCTAACCAGCACGAGGAGGTTTGCATCTTCCTGACTGGTGTTGAAGGTGAGGCATCTGGTCGGATGGATTGGGAATGATTGTTTCCTGAGGCTAGGTACGGAGAAAAAGCAACGCTGTTGTAGTCCTGTGCCCTTGGAAGTGAAATGTGAGGAAGGAGAGATGAAGAAAAACCTGTGTGGCTGAAGGAGGAGGTGAAAGAGGATAAGGTGAAATTCAATTCTGCAAGCGTGGCCACTGGCCAGGAGGCTATGATGAACTTTTGCCCTGTGCCTTGGGATCTCTCATGGCCAGGAGCACTTAGGAACTATTTTTCCTACAGCACAGCTCCATCTTTGTGGATGTACTTTTTTCCCTTTATCCCAATTTATGTTTAGGATAAAGCCCCATGTTAGATTATTCCTGGGAGAGGATCTGATGATGTGGTAGTGGCTTTCTGACTAGTGGCTAGTGTCAGTGTTACTGGCCAGCAGTGGGGAAGCCAGTCTGTGGGTTCACCATCCTCCTCTACTCCAGAAAGCCGAGAAGCTGATGTCCCTGGTGGATCAGGGTGGGCTGGAGGTGTCTCATGGGCATCTGGACCATGTGTACATGGCCTGGCTCTTATCTGCCCATCTATTTTCAGCCCTTGGAGTGCTGTGTCTGGATGGTAGCAGTGAAGTCAGTCAGGCAGGAGAAGCTGTATGTCAAAATCTCTGCCTGCAGCAGGGTCCTGGGAACCACAGAATAGGACTCAAGGTTAATCCCAATGCCTGTACCCTTGAGAGGTGAGAAGGGGAAACAGAGCTGGTTTGGTGAGCAATACAAGGGTATGCCCAGCATTCCCACTTGCTTCTGGGGCAGGAACCGTGGTGCTTCCAGGAAAAAGGTCTTGGAAGAAATATCGTTGTGGAGGCAGAAATGGGAATAGTCCCTCAGTTTGTAGGCTGCACTGATAAACTTGTTTTCCGGAGGTAGAAACAGGCCATGAAGTCTTTTTGCCTCCTCAAAATAACCCTGACAACCTCCACACCCACCCCCTGCCTTTAACATGGTGGGTAAGGCGAGGAAGAAATATTTTTGACTGTTTGTTTTTCATGGTGTTCATTAAATATTTTACCAAGAACCATCCACCTTGGTCTGCCCCAAGGCACTCAGATTTAGTTAATCAATTTACTTCTCTCTGCAAGTGTCTTGCCATTAGCAGTATTCTTTTGTGGGTGCAGCAGCTGCTTGAAGGGACAAGGATGGTGATGGACCATGAGTGGCATGTTGTATCAGTTCGATGGCTCCTATTTGGGCATGGGGCTTGGTGTTCTCTCCTAACCTCAACCTTGTTTTTATCCCTCTCCTTGACTCCACTGGGAACACAAAGAGGCTGGGGCAGCTCTTAGGGGCCAGCATCATCCTTTTAGGTTTGTGGGTAATAATGAGCCACGGGGTGAAATAGCAGTTTCTTTTAAAGCTGCCTTCTCTACAAAAGTCCACTTGAATTTAATGAAGACTTAGAAAGTTGTTCCTGAAATTTTTACGCCAGCATATAGATATCCATAAAAGAGCCCTCCCGTAAGCGGAACAGAAAGGAAACCATTCATTTTAGCGTCTGTGCCTTTATGGATTGATTTTTACAGAATCCTATTAGTTTCACTGCCAGTAACTGGCAGGAGTACTCCATTTCAAACCAGACAATGTCAAGGTATAGAGGTGGGCATTAAATATCATCCTACCTGTTGCTATTCAGCTTTTGTCTGAGCAGAATATAATTGCAGAGACTAGGAATGCCAGGTCGATCTCCTTCCAGCTCTTTGGTTAGTACAATCATTAGGAGCCACGGTAACGTGAGGGGCTGGCATTACACTGTTTCAGCAGCCCATTAAATAGAATCTGATCATTCTTGTATAAGCAAAGAAACACTCTCTTGTAGCCATTTCTTTGTGCCTGCTTTTGGGAAAACAGTGATTTGTTTTAGGAAGAGAAAACCTCTCCCTAAATAAACAGGTTGCATAGAATGAAAAACGCCTATGAATCACAGGGTGCTACTTCTCCATATATTGCAGATGATTTCTGGATTTGTTTTGCCTTTCCCTGCTAGGTGGAGGACGGAGCACCCTCTCTCTGCCCAGGGGGCTGCTGCCAGCCTGGCTCTACCTGAAATTGACACTTTAGCTCTGCATGGTGTTGGAGCGGCTGACAGCCAGATGGTTTCATAAACAGCCACGTCCCGTTGGGCCGAGGGTAGCTCACCTTCCAGTGTCATTACCAGCCCCTCAGATTATTACAGATGAAAACGTGATATTCATGGAAATTCTGCTTTCCCCCCTCCCTATTTAAGCTCCCTGCTTTGTGCCTCTCACTCAGTTTTGGCAGTGCAGTGCTTTGATTTTTGATGGTAGGCGGCTTTACTTTCCAATATCGATTCCAGCTACATTTGGTTTGCAGAATGTGGGGACTTTGCAACTAAAATCAAAACTGAGCCACACTCACTGAAGCAGGGTAGGGAAGCAACAGGCCACCACTTAAAGTATTTCTGGTTGTTCTAAAGATTGCTTTACAGCCTGAGGAAGAGTGAGCAAATGTGATGCTTCAGATTGGATGTGACTACCTTGGGAGCCAAGGGGTTGATTTAGGGGGTACTTGCTGTGGACAGAATGCCTTGGGGTACAGGGTGGCATCCCGATGCTTCAGATCCTCCTGGAAGGAGACCAACTGATACCACATTGCATCACCTCCTCTTCCCCATTGTCCTGCTGCAAGTGTGGTATGTTACAGACATATTGAAGGGGACATCAGCAGCACTGTTGGCTGCTATAGGGATGAAGAGCCCATTGTGAGCAGCAGGCATCGCTCATAATCCTGTCCATAAAACATTTGCAAATCATTAACCACAACCCTGTTACTAACTGCTTGTATTTGTCCCTTCCACCTGATCTGTGCCTTCTGTGGCCTGGCTCCCCTAAGCATACGCTTCTCTTTTTCCATTCCCCTAAAGCTGATGCTGGGATAAGTGCAAAGATGGTAGGCTGCCAAAGGTAAGGAATATATTGGATCTGTTCCAATTAGTTTGCCTTGGCAAAGATTTAATCTTCCTCTCCATGACTTCCAGAAGGATGAGTAGAAAAGGGAAGGCACTTGGGGCTCAAGACAGAGAGGAGTGTGGCATGGTGAGCAGGGGACTTTGCTTAGCCGTAGGCATGTCAGTCTCCTGCTTGGGAAAAGTGACTCCGTGGTGCTTTACTGGACTCTTTAGAAAAGGCAAAATAATATGAAAGTCATATATATATATATATATATATGACTTTAATATATATATATGTCTGTATCTTCTTATATATATAGTTTTTCTGTAGCTGAGAGGGAAGAGGTTGTTGCCAAGATCAGCAGTGTAGCCTCAGACACTGCATGTTATTTAGGGAGCTGATGCTGCTGGTTTTCAGCCTCCTGATCACAGACACAGATTTGCCTTAAAGCCATTTCTCCTGTATCACCTTTGTGGGCTGCCCTGTGCTGAGGCTGACCTCATTGCAGTGGAAACTCTGAGGGTGTCAGTCTAGAAAGGGAAAGGGACCTTTCTGGGAGTTGGTGCGGAAGAAAGGAGAGGGATGTTAATAAAAGAGCCTGGCTCTGAGTTTATCCTCTCCCTGGCTCTTATCCTACTGCTTGCATCCTTCGTCCACTGCATCCTGCAGGCTGTGGAAGGACAGAGCCATCAGTGTGGGCAGTGATGCCCATCCAACAGCCCTGCTGTTCCCTCAGCCATGGCTGACACCTGCCAGCACAGGCTTGCCACAAGAGTGTTCCTGCCTCAATATTTGGGAGCAGTTTCTGGGATCACAGGAGCACATGGCTCTCTCTTAATCCTGGTCATCTGCAGGCTTTCCTGCTGGTCTGAGCAAGGAGCTTCCCTTGTCTTCCTGGGGACTGGTAAAAGCCTTGGAGAGCCGCATCACTGCTGAGCTCTCAAAAGCAGTGCAGGAACTTCGAGTTTGCCCTTTTTGCCATGTGTGATTGATGAGGCTGAGAGCAGAGGCCAGGCGCTGCATTTGGCGTGGGTTAGTACCAGGGCACCTTTAAATTGCAGGGCTTGACTCCTTCCTGGCAGTAACAGGATCTGGCTGTAACGTCTGTAACCTACATTTCAGCCTGTCCCAAGGTTTTAAAGTCTATTTGGAACTGTGGGTTTTTTTTAGGCTTGAATTGGGCTGTGCCCAAAGAGCTGCCACATGCACCTGCAGCTCTGGGTGGGCAAATGGCTTACAGCACATTCCCATCAGGTTTATATCACATGGAGAGTTTCTGGGCGAAGCAGTCACTGCCTCTGTACTTTAGCTGCTCCACTGGGACATGGAGAAAGGGTGAGGAGCCCTGGATGAATCTGTGCTGTGCCCTGGGGGCACAGGGCAGCAGCAGAGGAGAGCTCCCTGCACCAGCCCCACTGCTTTCTGAAGGGGGGAAATACAGCTCAGGAGCACGGCAAAACCTCACTTTGACACCTGCTTCACCCACCCAAGAATTAAAAAGCAGCTTGGGAGCTCCCTATGTAATAAAAGCTAAGCACAAAACAGGGCTAAAATCCCATTTCCTTTGCCCTCTAATTATTTAATTTATTTTCTATATTTAACGTGCTTGCTCCTCTTGAGGCAACTGAGGTTTTCGGTAATGTATTTTTGCTCAAATATTCATCTGTGTTGGCGGAGGGAACATTTTAAAATGAGCCTCACAGAGCTTGCCCTAGTTGCCCTACTGTTTCTTCTGGCTTCTCCTGCTACTGAGCTGGTTACTTGCTTCCCATTTCCCATGTGTTTTCCCTGCTGCTTCCAAACACAGATAAAATGTTAGATCACAACACAAAGAAGAATTCTAATTTTACTCCTCATGTTCATTACTTGTGTCTCAGAAAGTAAGGGGCTGGTGGGCTTAGCTTGGTGCTGGTGACAGAGCCCTGCTCCCGTTAGTGCTGGCTGCCCATTCCCATTTGGAATCACTGGTGCCGTTGTGAGGGATAAGCCACAGTGAGCCTGCCTGAGCTCAGCTGTGGCACTTGAAAAAGGTCTTTTTTAGCACTCTGGACTCATCATATGTGAGAGTAGAAAGGTTTCTGCTGCTTGTTGTTCTATAGTCATGTTTTGTAGGTCAGTTGTGTTGCTGGCGAGCCATGGGTGGTCAAGGGGTGAGGGCAAGGAGAGTGAATCACCAGCAAATACTGCCTGCTGTTTGCTCCCTGCTATCTTGGAGAGGTGGAAATGGTGGGAGCAGGTTGATGAAGGCTTTAGGGTGACTTCTGTGCAAGAAATAGGCTTGGGCTGCTTAACAGGAGCAGCAGGGTTGTGTTGGAGGTCTGGAAGATCATTAATGGCAGAGAAAGGGTGGATAGTAAATACCTCTCATCTCTTCCTAGATAAAAGCTGGGATCATCAGAGGGAGCTTTCAGGGGCAGGTTCAGTGTGGATGGATGCAAGCTGCTTGTGGTACCCTCCACAACAGCATCTCCTGGGTGCTGAAAGCCTGTGTGGGTTCAGCAATGACTGGACGGATGCACGGGACAGAAGCCTGTGCAGGTGTTAAACAAGAAGATTGGGAATGTGCTGGCAACAGCAGGGTGCTCAGAAGAGGTGTTCCCCAGGTCTTCGCTGTTGAGACTCCCGTCAGAGTTGGAGTATTTAGGCAGATGTGACCCTGTACCCCTGCCTTTCTAAGCAGCCTTTCTGTGCATGGCTGTCACCCTGCTCCCCAGGGACTGGATATCCTCTTCTGTACCCCCAGCTCATCCCTGGGGCAGCTCTTTGCAGGGGAGGGTGTGTAAATGAGCAGGAAGGACATGGTGTGCATGCCTGTGTATGCATATATCCTGATATGTCTGATTTTCCATATCCCTGTAAGGAAACTGGGTTGTGGAAAACTGGGGTTGGGAGTGGGAATGAGAAGCTCAGCGGGGGGAAAGCCGTGGGCACACCAGTCTTTTCCACCTAGGATGCAGAGAGAAGTATGCTGTGGGGCCAGATGGGGGCTGAAACCCTCACCCCTCTGTTGCTGTGTTACACTGTGCTGGCCGTCACCTGGCACATACCAACCCTGGACAGGCTCTGCCATGCATTGTGCCTGCCCTGCCTGCACTGTGCCCTGCCTGCACCTCATCCTGCCTGGCAGAGAGCCCAGGAGGAGGTCAGAAGCTGGCAGAGAGGAGGAAGCCTTTTAAAATAACTTGTTTCCTTTAGCATCACTAGATATATATGTATGTTTTCCCCTTTCTTTCTCCTTGCTCCTCCATGTTCCTCAGCTCAGCAGCTTCGGAGCCGGGGTGGTGCAATAGGTGCCACACTGGCTGTGCCTGTCTGCAGTGGGACCTGCTTGCAATGCAGGGAGCTGAGCAAGTGTTACTGGTACCCATTCAGGGCAGGGAGCAGAGTGCGTCCATGCCACCAGCAATGTGTGCATCCTTCTCTAAACCATTAAGTGGTGTAAGAGATGGCTTGCAGGGACTGTAGCACAGCGCAGACCATTAGTTTTGCTGAGTGTGGCTGTGTTCATATTAGTGCTGCTTTCCTGTCTCTCGTTGCTGAACCTTAGAGCACTTCACAACGATTAGTTCAGCGTGAGACTCTTAAGTGAGCATTATTGCCCTTCTTCAGAGCACACATAAAGGTCACTGGCAGTCCGAGAGCAGAAGCTCTGCCATGAAGACGTTCACCACATCACTGTCACAGGCCGTCAGTACCTCCTGCTGACCGCCTTTTGTCTCAGCACTTTTTTAGGTCCATTTCATTGCCCTTGAGATGGTCCTTCAAGAAAAAAGGGGGAGATACATTCAGACACTCAGCTGTACCCGGTAGTTTGGGATTAAAACTCTGCCTGCGTAGGAGAAAGTCTTGGCTTGTGTAACCAGTTATTTCTGGTGCATCTCTCCAAGCATCTGCGTCGATGTGGGCAGCAGCAGCATATGCTGCTGACTGCAGAAGGACTGGTCCCATTGCCATCTGTGTGCAGGCTTGCTGGGGCTGCAGCAGGAATTGCAGCCTGGGCTCTGCATCCCTGCCTTTCCCAGGCCTGTGCTTGAGGCAGTGGCAGATCGTCCAGCTCAGAGCAGGGACTCTTCAGTAGTGTGCCCATCTTCACATCTCATGGGAGTTTTTTCACCTTTGGGCTTTAGCAAAGGCAGGAAGAGTATGAAAATGCTCAGCTGGAGCTTGTGCTCTGGAGGCAACTTTAAAAGCAGTAAATCAAATATAAAAGCAGTTGCCTGGGTTTTTTTTAGAGCCATCAGGACCAGTGCTGGTTATGATGCTCAAGCCTGCCTACCCTGCTGCTGGTAGGACCTCTGCACTGGCTACTATGGTTTTGGGAAAGTCATTGCTGCTCCTAGGCAGGTCTTCTCCATACACAGGGTTTCTCTTACCCACCCTTCCTTCCATGAGGTGTTATGGCTTGTTCTTGCTCTGTCGTGCCTATCAAAGCCTGAACACACACCCCAGCCCTTTGTATCACTGTATAATCATAGAATCATAGAATGGTTTGTGTTGGAAAGGACCTTAAGATCATCCAATTCCAACCCCCCTGCCATGGGCAGGGACACCTCCCACTAAACCATATCACCCAAGG
>JAOEHY010043381.1:9656-32374 GCA_025447955.1 Psilopsiagon aurifrons | reverse complement strand
ATAGTTAGGGTTGGAAAGGACCTTAAGATCATCTAGTTCCAACCCCCATGCCATGGGCAGGGACACCTCCCACTAAATCATGTCACCCAATGCTATGGCCAACCTGGCCTTGAACACCACCAGGGATGGAGCATTCACAACTTCTCTGGGCAATCCATTCCAGTGCCTCACCACCCTTACATTAAAGATTTTCTTCCTTATATCCAATCTAAACTTCCCTTGTTTAAGTTTGAACATTTCTCATAAAATGTGCTATAGAAATAACCTCTTTCAAAATCCTAAGTACTGAACCGTGTACAATTGCCTGTGTAATGTGTACCTTTCTGTTCATTAAATTCTGCTCTGTGTTCTGAGACAACAGACTCATTTTCAACAAGTAAGAACAGGTCCTGCCCCAGCCTTGAGGATGTGAGTATCTAGCAGCAGAGAAGCAGTGTGTTCTTGTAGAGCAGTGAGACGGATGTAAATAATCAGGATTGAGGTACTGAAAAGCATAAGCAGAAAATAATTTCTATGCATAAAAACACAGGCTGCTTTCGATAATATTTGCAAGTGTGTAATGGCAGATTTTTCCAAAGTCTCTCTTTAGAGCGAGTTTTGAAGGCAGTTTCCAGGTAATGCGCGTTCTCCACCGAGCAACTCATCTGATACGGTGCAAAATCCCTGCCATGCTTGTGCTAAAGGCAATGTAAAAGTTGACATTAATGTTATGAAGACAGTAGCCAAATATTTCAGCCATTGCATATGCTCAGCCCTCAGTATGAGGTTTCCATCCCTGTCACACGGATCTGTGTACAGCTGCAGGAGCATGAAGTGTTTTTAGGTCTCTGCACTGCCAGAGCACCTTCTGGCCTGATGCGGAGATGTCCCATGGGAAGTGCTGTCTCTGCAGTTGGCAGAAAGGGATTTGGGTTGTACTGGCATGTAACCAGGGGACAGCCACTACTCATCTGCTTTTGCAGGTTGAGATAGCGAAGCACAAGAATTGCACTTTCACATTCCTGCTCTCCTTCGAACCAGAGTTGCAAAGGGTGTGTGTCTTGATGCACTGCCAGCAACAGTCACATTCTCCAGCTGAATTTGTGTGCTTCAAATTTACTTGCAACCTAAATATCCCCAATCTGCTCTCTGATCTGTTAGCCAAAATGGAATTTTTCACACCAAGGTCTGCAGATGATTCATACTGCCCTTTTTTCTTCCCTGTAGGAGACCACTGGATTTTATTCCTCAGTTCACACTATGTACCCTCCGAAAGCACAGATGTCTTTGCATTGTGGCCTCATAGAAAGTCAGTTGCTTTTGCACGTCAAGAATAAAAAGGAAATGTATAAACAAAATGGGAAGCATGGTAAGATGTCAAGGAAAGGAAAACAGGAGTGTGATCCAAAATGTTACATCTCTTTGTGGGTGACTTCACTGAGATACAGATTGAAGGAAGAGACTTTTTTACTATTACTCAGAACGGAAAGATAAAAAACTGCTTTGCTGGAGGCCCCTTCTTCCTGTCTGCATTAGTATACAGGTGATTTGTTTCAGTGCATAGAGACATATCCTGGCAGTGTTAAAGTCAATAGGAATTTTGCTGCTAAATACACCAAAAAAGCATTTTACTTCTATTTCTTATGGTGTCACCAAGACTTTGGAGGGGTTTCACTGTTCTCATCTTCTGTTTTATTCCTGGTGCCTAATGCCTCCATCATAAGTGGCATTTCACTGTGCCTGTTACCCAGAATGCTGTCGCTTGTGAATTCAGGGAGAAGGCTGTACACTGGAAAGGCATATGAAGCCAGTACGTACAGGGAAATAAGTAATTAAGACAGCTGAATAGAGTGGGACACATCAAAAATAACAATTTGAAAAATCTGAGAACAAGAGATAGAATCTGGGGAGGTGAGGTTTGAGGTGAACTCATAGCACAGAACAGTCCTAGTTATACCGGATCCTGGTCTTTTTGCACTCTCAGCTGCTCCTTCCTCTCTGGAGTCTTTCCAGGGCAGATGGTGCAGCTGAGGCTGCATGGCCTGAGGCAGAGTACTGAAGCAGCACACTGTTAGCTGGCTTAGCAAAAATGATTTCTCTCCCCCCCCTTTTTTTTTTTCTCTTCCATATACTATAAGCTAAAATCTAACTCTGAATTTACTGTTTTCCTGTGGTTGATTCCATAGAGATATGGACTATAATAATGGTAACAGATATTAACTTTTCACATATTTGGATGGTCTGAAAACATGTAGTGCTAGCAGTGGTTCTCAGAGCAGTAGGGATTACCTGCCTGTCATAATTTCTTCTTCCCCTTTATGCCCCTCCCAGAAGTGAATTATGCAGCCAGCCAGCCTGAACAGAGAAATCCAAGAAAAACTTTATTATTTTTTAAAAAACCAGTCAGGATTTCTTGTGTTAGTTAACTTGCTAGAGCCTGTGTGAACCTGGGTTCTTGTTCATCCAGTGGAGTACTATAAAGGCCATGCGCAGCCACAGTTTTTTAGTGGTGGTAGCATATTCTCTTCCAAAATCTGACTCCAAGCAGGCTGAATCTGTATTTTGGGAGGCAAATATTTCCCCTAGTGATATTTCTGCACACCATCAGTTAATGGATCATTTGAAGACCATCTCACTCAATAACTCTCATTCAGTAGGCAGTGGTTGCAAATTCCTGGAGTGGGGAAGAGTGTTCTGGGAACTTTATCCAAGAGCTTGATTTTTCTCTCAATTTTCTTTTGTTTTTATAGTTCTGTTATAGTTACATGTCAGTCTGTGACCTTCACATCTTCTTTTACAGGTGTTCTTATTTAGGTCTTCAATAGAGGGTCTAATTTTAGGCATGTAATTATGCTCTTTTCTCTCAAGAACCTACTAAATAGAAAATAAATTTCTCCAGGATTGTTTTATAATTTTGATTACACTTTTTTTTTTTTTTAAATGATTTTAAGAGTGTTAAAACGATGTCACTGAATTTGAACAGTAGCAAAGCTGAGCCCCAAACAGAGAAATATGCAGTCTTTCTCAAAACATGTTGAGACATACCTGTGCAGCTGTGATGGTCTATCAGCACATCTCCACCCTTTCACCAGAGGCAACTTCTTAGAGGCAACTTTGTCTTCAGACTTCAGTTGTATATCGTCTGTTCTCAGCTAGTGTCAAAAGACCCAGGAGCTTTCTGCCTGTCTTCTGGGAACATTGATCTACTCACCACAACTATGTACAAGATGTGAAGTCTTCCTTTCCCTTGCACTCTCTCTCTTTCTTTTTCTCTTAAGAAAAAAAAAAAAAGAAAAAAAGCTGTCAGTATTTCAGAAAGTGTGAGCAGCAGATCTTTGTGTACTTTAATCCATAAATAAACATCTCTTCTTTTGAACTTCATTAAAATTGGATGTGTTTTCACAGTAAAACGCTCCAGCATCCCTATCATTTAGACATATATGGTGATGAATATTGCAATTAAGTTTTGTCTGTAGGAATACTTGTGGTCTTGAAATAATTTATGCCAAAAAGGTAAATAAGAGTCAGACAAGAAGGTATGCTGCTTATAACAGCAATTTTAGAGCAAGGTATTAATCTCTGCTCCTGTTGTTTTAACAAGCTGGGCCAAATGCATCTTTGCTGTTATGATCTAGCATGCAATGAAGTGGTGGAGCGATGCATTTGGGTTGTCTTCTGCACAATAATATCAGACTTTCTTTGGTAATATTTGTTGATGTATCATATTCAGTTCTTCAGTTTTTCGTTTTATGTCTTTGACCTGAAGAAAGGAACTCCTGTTTATAAATGCTCATCAATCAGTGCTGTGTAGCTAATCTGATAAAAAACCTAAAGCTAAGCCAGTGTTAATTTAGTCAACTGTAACATTACTGACAATATTCATCATCAAATGATTTTAATTAGACCAGCATAATGAGATCAGTAGCTTAAGACTAAGCAAATGACTTAAATTAAAGAGGGATTCTGATGACAAACAAGTCCCAGTGAGAGTAAGGATGAATTTTTTGCCACAAGTGTTTGTGTAGCGTGTGGGAACAGAGAGACAATCCTAATCACATGAGAAATCACTTAAAAATGATACCAGTGTGCTGGAATGCTGTATTGGTGTCAGGAATGCTTGCAGAGTGTAAGCAAGTGCTGTGTAAACTTCCTGCACAGCCTTGTGTGTTGGTGACACCCTCCCTCCACACAGGCAGCTCTTACAGCTCTCGCTGTAAGTACCTTACAGTACTTGCCTTATGTGCCATGCATGAAACCAGGACCAGGAAGGGTGGTGAAAAGTTAAACTGAAGAGGCATCAGGTACTTGTGCTTGGAGGAGGCACAGTGGAACGGCAGGTGGAATAGGAAGTTTGTTGCAGTAATTAAGAACAAATAGGGAAACAAATGGGAAGAGGTGGCAGGGAATGCGGCAGTATTTTTTTAAGAAAGAAGTAAGACTAGAGGGAGGCAAAATGAAAAGGATCGTTTGGTGTTTGAAGATGGAAATGTCTGGGCTGAAAAATCTGCCACCGTATTTGTCTCTCTTTCTCTACATAGCTTCTTTGTTCTGATTTCTTGTGAAGCATTCTGGCCTCTGTTTTTTTTCTCCCTGCCTGCCCATGGTTTTCCTGAGACCTGCTGGCAGAGGGAAGCTTTCACAGCCTGTAGTGTTGATTCTGAGTAGTGTGAAAGAAACAAAACCATACTGAGTGATGTGACTCACCTTGGAGAAGTTGGTGTTTCCCAGCTGAGTGGAAGTGGAAAGTTTCAGCCTTGCAAGTTTGATGTTTTAATGGACATGCTGCAGTAGAGAACCCCCGTTTGCACAACTTACTCAGCCCAGAATAGAAGAATAACAAATCACATACTAACATAAATGTTTAATGAGTTATGATAAAAAAAAATAAAAATAGATGGTGAGCAAAATACTAAGTTAATTGACTATGGAGTCCTAAATTCCACGAAATGTAGCATTTCAGCCAAATATGGCTGAAATATCAGCTGTCATATGATGAATATTTTAAAGAAGATTCTATTATACACCTAGGGGTTCATTCGCTTCAGTAATGAGGACAGTTACCTCTAGGGAAAGGAAGCTATATTATGCTTGCCACTTAACCAGAGGCTGGTTTGACAGGCATCAGCTCAGAATATGCGTGCATGTATAGGGAATCACAGCAGCTTGTCTCTAGCTTACTGAGCAGGAAATGTTGTGCTGTGCAATACTTTGGGTTTCTATCTATGGATTTGTGCATGGCACTGAGTGGGATTCAGACTATTTTTATTCCCGAGTCTGATTGTTGAGGTGGAATCCATCACCTACTAAATATTAAATCAGCATTTTTTTTAAAGAGCAACACTGTCTCTGCTGACTTGAACATCCTTATGTGGCCCAGAGGAAAAGAGAAACAAAGAGAAGATGAGAAAACTATCAGCTTTTGCATTCTTCTTAATATTAATGATTTCTCTAAAGTTTTCAAACTGTTGAACTGTTGAAAAAGTAAGATAGAACTTTCACATGGGTAAAAAAATGACCCAGCTAAAGAAAAAAATAAAAGCATCCATTATAAAAATAGCAATGGAACTTCTGGAGTTAAATAGTTGGTTGGAAGGAATAAAGGAAATGCATCAACAAATTATTTTTTGTGTCAGTTTTGTTTAATTGTTTCCAAACAAATATGGCTAGGAATTGTCAGGAATGTGTCAGTTCAAAATTATTTGAGCACTTTCCTGAAATGTAATTTAAGTCAGATTTTACACTGAGTATCGCTTCTTAAACCTAATACTTTCAAATGGTGAAATTTTGAGATATCTGACACTTGGCATTGTCCATCTTTTCAGACTGTCTGGAATTGGGATTGGTTTTTTTTTGTTTGATTGTTTGTTTATTTGGGATTTTTTTGCTTTGAATTAATGGCTGCACTTTGTAGCGCAACCTGTGTGCAATTTCTAAATGAATATTTCCAATATACCCGTAGTTTCCCATATCAACACTTATCATGCGCCACTGCACAAATAAAATCCTGTCTCTATGACCTTTAAATAGCCTGCACAAAAATCCCTTTTATGATAATGAACAGGTAGGTGAAATAACAAAGCCATGAAAAATGATGGCACTTTTTGTTTTTTTTTAGATTATACAAAGTAGTCACGTTATCCCTTCAATTCCAGAAATCAAAACTGATACTGTTATTTCAAACTATCAAACATCAAATAACTGATGTTGTTATTGTTACAAAGATCTTCTAAAGGCAGTGAACATTCTTAAAAAGTTTCTGGTTGCTGGCTGCTAAGATGGAATTCACTTTTTGTGTCGCATCTTTTAGACCTCTGATCCTCCTGGATACCATGACATTTTAAGCAGCACATCCAATCCTGTCTTACTGTAGGATAATTCCAGTCACTTAATCAATTTCAAGTAACTCACCTTATTTAGCTAGAAGAATTGTCTAGGTTTCAGAATCTGAGTGATTTATTTTGTTGTTCTTTGTTAAATAAACTGACCTCCCAATGCAATAAAAGGACAAAATGATTGAACTCATTAAGTTGATGCCTTTGCATAATTCACATGCATTTTTTAAGATCATGTTGCATATTCATCAGTTTGTCTTAGTCATTGCTGTTTATGCTGCCATGAATGCTGTGTAAATATCTGGATATTTGACCTGCTTTGTAGAGGAAAGGAAAGGCAAGGAAAAGGAAAAAATCTAATATGAGAAATGAAGAGAGTGAAACTAGGAGTTGGGAGGGAGTCTTATGTATATGGTTCCCTGTCTATAATCTGAGTCTTTAGAGGTTCTAGGATTTCCTTTCTTAACATAGCTCTTGATGTATACTGAGAGTTTTGATCAAATTTTGAGTTTATTAAAACCCCAACAGTGAAAAAGAGCATATTTAAATAAACTCATGTTTTCTGTTTTGGTGAAAAGCTGTGTATCTGGAGTTTATTTTAGATTTGTGCCCTGCTAATGTGATGTCCTGTTATGCTAGGAATGTAAGACAGCAGCATAAAGCTTTATCAAGACGTGGAAAGTTTTGGAAAGTTAAATGATGGTGGTTTTGTCGTTATTTTTGGGGAGTTTTTTATGTTGTTGGGTTTTTTTTTTTTTTCCATTTTCAGTAAAATATGGGTTTATTTCTTCAGTTTGTGAACCAAGATAAATTAATATTTCCAGCACCATGTAGCTCAGGAAATTTTTTTTCATGGTGGTAGCAGTGGATGAGGAGAGTGGATATTTAGAATCATAGGCAAATGTCTGCCCAAAGCAAGTGATTTCATCCCACAAATCTGTAAAAATAATGCTGCATGATACTTCATTTTAAACAAAAACTAAATACACTGTGTTGGTGCACTGAAAATCCCAGTCCAAAGGACTACTCCCTTCATTTTTATTTTCCATATTTCCTATTCTGCCAGGTTTCTTAGCCCTTTGTCATGTCTTAGATTTGGTTTGCTTTAGAGAGGTAAGGGAATACTTTTACTTGGCATATTGCAGTCAGGCACAAGTTCTACAACTTCCAGAAGGCCTGAAGGTCATGCGCTGTCTCTAGGTAGGGTTCAGCTGTCACAGCTGCCTGCAATGCCGGAGATGGAAATGTGGAACTTCTACAGGAGACATGACCCAGCCCTGCTGTTGGTTATGCCATTCTAGAAGCTGTTATATATGTACTTTATGGGGGCATAACTAGGCATGCTACCAAATTTTAAATGAGTGGTTTTGAATTATGGTGCAAAGAATGGGTGACCATTAATAATCTTACCTAATTTCTAAGAGATCCTGTGGAAGGAAGCAAGCAAGCAAATGTTTTGAACATGCTGCTACAAGTCATAATGAAGGTTTCTTAAAACAGCGGGAGGTTTGGGGAAATAAGTTGTTGACATGGCAATCTGTACTTGACAAAGCTCTGAGGTCAAAAGAAAGACGGCTGGGCATATAAATTCAAAAGTTTTCCTTCCCCAAAGGCCTCAGCATGAACCTTGCACTGCCAGGGTGGGTTTTTTTAGGAGCTGTATGGCTACCTATCTATCTCCTCTACCTGAGATTTGTAGAAGGCTGATTTAATTGCCACATGTACCTATCCCCCTTTTGCTCTTAACTGTCTGCTCATTTGTCTTTCCAACTCACTGTTATAACCAGTAATTTTAGCCAGGAGCAGCTAAAATGACAGAAATCTATAAAAGGGCTTCATGGTTGGAAGTAGAACACTGCATGCTGAGTGTTGCCTGCCAGCATTTTACTTGGTGAGGGGAAAGGAAAGTAAGAATCCTCATTTTTGTTTTTAATGAATGCAGACACCGTTATTATTCTAAAGTGTCACACACTGGAAATCAAAGGAGCTGTGTGTTAATAATAATAATAATAATATTGAAAGCCCCAACTGATTCTTCCCATTAGTAATGGAAAACATTTTCAGACAAGATCTACAGAATTATGATAGGGCTGGCACTTCCTCAAGGTGAAAGTCTCTCAAAACCATAACATAAATTATTGATTTGTCCAAGTCTCTTCTCCATAGGAGATTTACAATCTCATTTTCATAGTTTTCTGAAGGAGGGAGGGGAAAGAGATTCTTATCTAGGTCAGAATGAAAGCATCTTATTTTTACAAGTAAAGAATAAAACTATCTTAGCTAAAGTAAGTTGCTATATAATGAAATTATGGGGCTTACTGCTTTGACATTTGTGTAATATCAGGAATAACTCCATTTAAGCAAAAAAATTTACAGTTGTGAAAGTGTAATCAGAGCCATATTATATCACGTACTAGATACAAAGAAAGATGTTTTTTGTGAACAGTAAGCAAGATATGTAAGGAAGATGCCTGGGCTAGCTGTGTCTAGCAGATAAGAGCAATAAGGGGAATTAAATGAAAGGATAAGTAAGGTAGTGTGGCATATCAGAGAAGGTCAAGAGTTCTTGGAAAGCTTACTATGAGTGGCAGCACTTCTCCAGATCTATGAAGAAGGGATCTGGCTGCTGAGGAACCAAAGAAAGAGAAAGCTATGATAAAAGTGGTCTGCTATTAATCACCCCAGGCAGGAGAAGCAGGTACCATCATACACAGCAGGAGACAGAAGGTGATATACTGAAAAAGCAAGAGGGGGTGTTTGTGCAATGTGTTCCACCTTCTGTGGTGAGAAGTAACAGACTTCAGATGTTTTCCATCTCATTATACACATGAGATAGAAATAAGCATGCTGGATAGGCTAAAATTTATTATTAAAACCTAAGTGATCTTAGGAGTTTGCCGGTCAGGGTCTTACAAGAGAAAAACATGACAATTAATTTAATTGTCATCTACTGTAGTAGCAACAAAAAAACAAAGTAATGTCCCTAATAAGTACTTTTTTAATAAGGGAAAACATTATGTTGTCCTGACAGACTTTAGTAGGAGCATGTTGGGGTTTTTTACAATATAAAAGTAATAAACCTGGATTTTAAAACAAAGTTTTAATTGACACTTCAAAATCAAAAATATATTGTACCTACAATAGAGAAATGTTATATTAGAGCTTACTCTAAAAATTGAACAGGGAATAATGACATATCCAAATCAGTGGGGTTTCTTTAGGTTGATGTGGTTGAGACAGCAGCACTTATTGCATGAGAAAAGAATGAAATTTTACTACCATATTTAGATAAGTATGTTAAATACATGGAAATGTACAAATTGTGACATGCACTTGTGTACATTCAATGTGTAAAAAGGGCCACTAATCAGCTAATGAAGAGAATGTCACTGCTCATGGGAGGGGGGTTGGACTGGATGGATTTTTGAAGGTCCTTTTGAGTCCAAACCATTCTATGAGCCTATGAGAACTGAGGGATTTAAGACACTTGTACAGCTCAGAAAGATTACTGTATCTTAAAAAACAACAAAAATCCCACATGGCATAGAGAAGAGAGTGAAAGTAGTTATACAGCTTTAAAAAGAGTAATGTTTGCTAAAGAAGGAGCTGATATAAATGAATACAGTTAATATCAGGTTATAGAAAATTGAAAAGGGAGGCCAAATTCAGAAAAGGGAAAATTAGTGGCTGATACCTTTAAGGACAGTAAGAAAATTTTCCACTTATATAACAAAAAAATCCTGAAAAATATTACTGATCTATTACTAGGTGCAATGGTACAGTAACAGTTAGAGAAAATGTCACAGAAAAGTGGCACAGGAAAGAAAAAATACAATTGTCCATACTGGTGAAAAAGAGGGTTAATGAATTCATACCACTTCACAACAAGAAACACTTCCAATTTTCTCAGTATTTAGGAAGATGTTGAGGGAGAGTAGTTACTGAGCTTGTTTTTTATGTACTCTTGTTATATATTGGAGATTTGTAAAAGATAAGGCTGAGGAGGTTTTACAGCCATTCACAGTGATGTGTTTTAGTCAACGGGGGAAGTTTCAAAGGACTTCAAGATTTGAAATATTTTAAAATGATATTTAAGTGCCATTTCTTGGTGTTTAGAAATCTGGGTTACTTAATGCCTGTATTCAATACTACATGAATTTGTTAGAGTGCATCAGTTAACAAATAAACTAGGGAAATAATACAGTTAATGCAGCCAACATGGATTGGTGGCCTGGAAATCCTCTCAAAATAATTTTTCTTTTTAATAGGATTACAGTTTGGGTTGATAGGTTTCTGAAATGAGTATTGCTTAGTACATGATGACATTTTGTTGAAGAAAGGGGAAAGGTGCAAAATTATTAGTCTTAAATACTATGTTCCAAATTATAACTATGAGAAATCCTCACTGGACAAAGACGCTTGTATTGGTCTCCCGTGGGGATTAATTTCTGCCTCATTCTGTTTATGTGTTTTCCTATATTCTGAAAGGATAAATTATATTATCACAAATAAAGTTTGCAGATAACTCAAAGACTGGGAAAATGCCAAGTATGGAACAGAAACAATACAAAGAGATCTCAAAGAGTTGGAAACAGGCAACTTTATCTTGGAAGAAAGAATAGAGGCCAAAGGTACTAGAGGAGAGAATGTCCCAGAAACAGTCACCCTTATGATAGCTAAGGGAGATTCTGGCTGATGATAAGCTAGACTTAACTCCCAGGATGATTCCTTGGCAAACAGAGCTAACATGGTCTTCATGTAAGCAGGAGAATAATCCTTATATCTGATATTTGTATTTTCAACTCAAGAATATTGTATTTAGCTGTATTCACAGTTCAGTGAGGCCAGTGACAAACTGGGGAATTTTTATGAAAAATTAAACAAAAATATCCAAATGCTGAAAGAATTGGAAACCTTACTTTGCAACCCAAGGGAAATAATCTGGAGGTCCTGTCTTTAGATATTCTGCTTAGTTTTGGGGCTGCTTGTTGATAATTCCATCTCTGTTTCAGGGGTTTTTAGGTGAGTGTCTAATGCACCACAATTTAAATTACTACATTAGAAAAATTAAAAAAAAAAAGAGAGAAAAAGGAAAACCAATTTTCTTTTAACATGGAGAAAATAAAACCATGTCAAGTGGTGAATCCTACCTTGTTCTTAGTCTGGTCACTTGGTCTTTGGTCCTGGCACTCCCTTGTTCAGGAATTCCTCCCGGCTGGTAACTTTGCTGGCAGAGGAATCAGTGTTTCAGGTGCAGTGAGCAGAATTAGTAAATACTTTTCTCCGCCATGTAGAGATGTAGAGGGAACAAATGTATTGCAGAGGGCAGTATTATATCCTCTTGTACGACAATTGTCAAGCATCTGAAATAAAGCCTCATTTTTTTTGGCAGTCTTCGAAGAAGAATAATGGCCCTGTAAGACGGATGCTTGAGCAAATCTCTGCAGAACCCACTTTAATACTTGGCTTTTCCCCAGACTTCTGGTGCACTTTTTGGACAAGTCATTGTGGATATGTTTCTAGTATGTAATGTTGTCTCAGCCCTAAAATGGGGCCCTGGAGTATAAGGCAAGTGTAACGAACAGGGCCTTAGTCTCTCCATTCAGTATTGCAATATGAAGCAGGTAGTTGCTACAGGTGATAAGAAGTAAGTGAATACTCACTTGAAAGCTGCAGATTAAATGCTGAGATCTGTGGGAGCCAGCTTCTGTCCTGCATGGCACTGGATATACTTCATGGTAATCCTAGAAACTATGTTGCTGGTATACATGTCTATATCTGAGTGATATTTCCATTGCACATGTGCTGACAGAGTTCTTATTCAGGAGCTGCAAGTGCACCTTAAAGTGCAATCATATTCTTAGCATCCAGCTATGCTGTAATTCCATCACAACACTTGCTGCTGCAAGTGAAGCCCCACCAAGAGCTTTTCTGGGTATGTATGAAAAGACTCACCTTGCACTTAAGATTTGGCTCAAAAAAACAACCAGCTTGCAGGTAACTAATAAAAATAGCCTCTTTTGTGAGTAAAATGAGTAGAATTGTTTTGGGCATAAAGGAAATGAATCTGTTTGATGAAGGAGGAGGAATTGTTTTTATCAGATCATGTTGTCTACCATGATTAGACATTGCTCCTCCTGAAACATTGACTTTATATATCCTCTGTGGAAAATAAATGTTCTTCTTCATGACTGCAAAAAAATTCGTACATATGAAGCAGCAGTTTTGCCAGAGGACTGGCGATTGTTATATAGCAACTAGTTCAAACTAGGAATTCCCCTGGGCTGCTGGGTTTGTCTAGTGCAGAGCTCTTTCCTTTTCTTTTTGTTTTAAGCATACCCCTAGGGCTCTTGCATGGCTTGATTCTGGTCTTGCTTATGTTGGTGTAAATCAGGAGTAACTCTGTTCCCACTAGTGCAGTTCAGGTAAATGAGATCAGGCTTCAGCACATGGTATTCAGCCACTCTAATTCTGTTAAAGGAGCTACAGATGGTTGTTCATCTAGCTAAGATTTACACAGATCCTCTGTTTTGTAGTTTTTCTATACATATTTAATCAGATGTTCTTGCAATTGCTACTCTTAATAACTATTTCTTACTTAAACTGAAGCAGCTTTCATTTAAGATTCTGAAAAGCTTTTGCAATCTTCAATTAACCAAGTTTCATAATATCCCTGTAAGAGTGAGCACCAGTTATGATTGCACAACTACTGCATCCTATCAAATATAGCTTCCAGACCAAAAGAAAACAAACAAACCAACCAAAAAAAGCATGTGAAGACAAGATTAAGTACGCAGTATTAATTTACAGTGGCTTCAGAATTTTAACAAGATGCTATATTGGATTTACGGGAAGCTTTTGAGAGAAAAGAAAAACAAATAAGCAAGCAAGCAAGTGTATTTCCTTGATATGGAACATAAAGAAGAAATTTCTGATAGAAAGCAGATTTTGTGGAGGTTGGAGTGAAATTCAAAACTCAGTCTGTTTCATTACACTCCAGTTGTAGAGTTCCTGCATTTTACAGTTCTCTCTGAGGCAGTTTCTAAGATATTTAGGAATCTATCAAGAAATCACAAGACTTAGCTCCCTCATTAGTATTGTGGAACTGTGGTTAAAGCATACAACACTTCAGTTGCAAAGCGTATAACATCTCTGAATCTCCTGCTTTCTCCTCTGCCACCTTCCCTTCTGACAAACAGTGTCCCTTAGGATGCTATATACTTTGTGTGCAGTTTGTGGGCTATTGTGAGGGGCTCATTCTCTATGGAGATACCTGTGTCTTCCATGAGACAATTTCCACATGCAGGCAGAGACTCTTGCTTGCAGGATGTTAGTCCCTAGGCATAAAACATAGTACAGGTAAGTCTGTCTAGGGATTATGGCCCAGTAAAGCAGATGAGATCATGACATGACCACAAGATAGTGCTCAAGTGCATTGAAATGAAAATGACTCAATTTTTCAGATACAAAATTTGAGCTTTCAGACAAGTAGCTAGTGATGAAATCTATGTTTTTTTCTTTCTTTTTTTTTTTTTTTCTGATTGGAAGCTGGCACTGTTTATCATACCAATATATTATTTTTTCACTATTAACTAAATTTCATGTTGCAAAAGCTAAAAGGAAAACAATTTCAGGAATCTCTAATTGCAAGTCAATATATACCACTAATACATTCTCTACTGCAGCAATAAGGAGACCTTGGGACAAATCATTGACTCTTGTGAGTTCAAGTGGTGGTCCTTGGACCTTATTAAATGCTCCTTATCTTGTTTTTGGACTCTTATACCTGTCAGCTATAGCTTAATTGTGTATCTTCTCTCACTACTTGCCGATTCTTTATAAAATTTGGTAACAATAAGGTTCAAGGTTAGCTCATCCACAAGATTAAGTCTTTTCAGCTTTTAGCACAGTCGGCCATGTCACACTTAGCTTGATTTGCTTTGCTTAAGGCTTTCTGAACAATTGGTTTGCATGGTGCTGTTGTTAACCCCAGTTCTAACTGTGTGATGACCTTTCTCCAGCCCTGATTATTTATGTGTATCCTGAATTTCACTGGGGAAGTGTGTGTTGGCTTCCAAACAAAGATTGCTGTCTATTATATATAATCTAAAAATATAATTGTGAACATGTGTAGGACTTAGGCACATGATTTTTTTCCTGGAGTTTATTAACATCCTGTTGTGTTTACTTCAAACTGTAAAAGATGGATGTTCCTAAAGGTTTATTGCTCAAAGTTGCGGTCTTTGTAACAACTGACAGATTGATAGGTGTAACTTACAATTGATTACATTCATGGTCTGTGTAAAGCACTTTTAATTGTTGCATTTATATGCCATGTTCACTGGAAAACTGCAGTTAAAATGGGAAATGCCTGAGCTTTGGTAGCTACCTACATATGCTGTAGAGAAGTAGAAAAAAAGGAGTAAAGGTATGTGTGTTGAAAATATCTTGCTGCCAACACCAGGTAGAATGAAATGTCCTAAACCTATTTGTTCATTAAAAAAAAAACCCAACCCAGACACCAGGTTTGACTCCTAAAATATCTCTCTGCTCTACCTCTTTGTTTTCATTTGTTTATCCAGACCTCCTAAGAAGATGAGGCTTAGGTACTCATCCACAGTGTGCGTGTATATGTATGTACGTATGTGTGTGCGTGTGCATCACATGCATTTATATCTGGGTGGGCTACAGTGGTGGCTGAATTTCACCTGAGTTTGGCCAGAGAATAAAATTGTCAAAACCAAATAAATTTCCACAAGTTTTGTGAAACGAAGTGGATCTATAGAGGAAAGGGACAGACTGTAGTTGTACCTTGGCATACCACGAGAAAACCATGCTCCTTATGGAACACTAGAAAAAGCAGAACATTTTTTAATGTCTGTCATGAAGAAAGCATGTGAAAATGTCAGTCACAGCTGTGATGCTCGAATCATAGAATCATAGGGTGGTTTCGGTTGGAAAGGACAGTGAGCTCATCTAGTTCCAGCAGCAATGCCACAGGCAGGGACATCTTCCACTAGACCAGGTTACTCCAACCTGGCCTGGAACACTGCCAGGGATGGAGCATTTGCAACTTCTTTGGGCAGCCCATTTCAGCCTCACCACCCTTACAGTAAAGATCTTCCTTATATCTAACCTGAACTTCCCCTACTTAAGTTTGAACCTGCTACCCTTTGTCCTTTCAGATAGTGGAAGGCTGCTATGAGATTTCCATGCAGCCTTCTCTTCTCCAGGCTGAGTAGCTGCAATTTTCTCTGTCTTCATATGGGAAGTGCTTGAGCCCCCTTATCATACTTGTGGCCATCCCCTGGACTTGTTCCAACAGTTCCAACAATCCACCAGCCTGAATTATTCTGAAAACTCACAGAACTGCTTGATTTATCGTTTGGATAATAAAGAGGCAGTTCCACAAATTTGGTGTTAAGTAACCAGTTACAGTTTTTTTCTTTTTCCTTAAAAAACACAACAAAATTCTCAAATACAGTAATGTTTGATTGCATGTTAGAGGAGCTTGCAGTATGGGCCAGATGAGAAAACCCTTGTGTCAGTGTCTGTGCTGTTGCAGCTTGCAGAAGGTAGAGCTTCATTTCTCTGTGAGCCACTGCTATTTGGTGCTGCTCAGCTGCAGGAGTCAGACTCAAAGAAAGCATATTGTTTGTAAATACAAGCATATCTATCTCCCTACTTTTACTCCTTCATGGATTGTTGCCTGGTCCTGTGAATTCCTGCTGAGCTTTCACTAACTTAACCCCAGATATTCAAAGTGCTGTTCCAAAGTTCCTGTTACCATGAGCTATAAATTTTATTCACCACACCCATTCTCATGAGTATCCAAGCACCTGACACAACATCCAAACAGGCAAAGCAAAACAACTCAGAAAGAGGTAGCAGGAATGACAGTAATGGCATTCAGTGTGAAATCCATAAAACCAGCAAGTGCTCTCCCAAGGCTGGTCATCCTGAGAAGAGAGTGGCTAAAGTAGTAGCAGAATGGAAAAGTGAACTGAGATTAGAGTCTAATGCCAGTTGTACAGGAAGGACAGAGAGAGGTGAGGGGGAGTTCAGAGGGCAATCAGGCAATGTGAAGGAAAGAACAACTTCCAGCTGTAGAAAATTGCAGGGAGGAGACCAAAAGGAAGCAATTCTCACAGACAGTAAACACTTATGCTATTATAGTAAATCAGATTAATAAATATTTATCTTATAAAGCTGTCCAAAGGACTTGGACCTCAGTGGGCTGCGCTCTGAGTAAATGTGAAGATTGTCTCATTTTGGCTTCCCAGAGAGATTCAGTGAGTTTATTGAAAGAAGCTTGTGACAACCGGGCAGGATACAAGAGTGCATGTCTCCTGGGCAAATTACTTTGCTATCCTGCCTCTCTTCTCCTTTGTGCATAGTAGATTCTTAGGGGCTCTACACAAACTCCAGCAATGTTCAGTGCTTTTCAGATACTGCCTCAGGGAGTGGTATGGAAGTGGACTAGCCTAGCTGATCCTCCAAAAGTGTCGCAGCATGCTGCCACTGTATCCTGTCTCCTGAAGGCAACCAGCTCCTGAACTTTCGTTCAACATGACAGAGGGACCACAGTCCAGCTGTATCCTTTGGAGATGTTTGTGCCACTAAGTATGAATTTGGGTCAAAGAGACAAGTTGGAAGAAACCTCCAGAGGTGATTCAGACCACCCCAAAGTGAGAATAAGTTCAGATTTAAATCCAGTCACTCAGGACCTTGTCCAGTAACATTTTGAAAACCTCCCAAGACAGAGAATTCGCCATGTCCCTGGTGAACTTTTTTCAGTGCTTAATCATTCTCAGGCTGATTTTTTTTCCTATTATGTGCAATTAGAGCTTGTCTTGCTGCAACTTGTTGTGACTGTTGCCTCTTGCTGAGCACCTCAGAGAAGAGTTTGACTCCACCCTCATGAGAACTTCTTTCTCTATTGCAGAAGGCTGCAAATAGGTTCCCCCATACTCTTCTCCAGTCTGAATAATCATGTTCATCAACCTCTCAATGGATTTCAGATGCTCCAGACCCCAGCTAAATAGGGTTTCTCTGGACTCTTACCACTTTGCAAATACATCTCACCTATTATTAAGCCCCAAACTGGACACTGATGCAGCCTTACAGGGGCTGAGTAGGAGCTTTTGCTTTCCTGGCTATGAACTTCTGTTAATGCAGCACTGTATGCCATTGTCCGGCACTCCTTGCCCAAGTCCGTCTTGCAGAGCTACAAGCCAGGCAGTCCATCCCCAACTTGTACTACTGCAAAGGGCATTGCCATCCTCAGGGGAGGACTTACTGGCATTTGCCTTTGCTGAACTTGCTATGTTTCCTGTTTGTACGTCCCTCCAGCTTGTTGAGGTCCCTCTGCATGGCAGTACTGCTCCCCAAGGTACTCTTCTGTTTAGCTTAACATCAGCCATGAGCCCTTCCGCTCCTTCATTCCTGCTCAATGAGGAAGATGTTAAGTAGCATCAAACCCTGTACTGGGTCCTCAGGAACACCACTAGCCCCCACTTAGACTTTCAGCTGTTGGCCAGTACCCTTTGAGTCTAGACAAAGTTTCATCTATCATGTTGTAGGTCACCCACTTGCTAATCCTTTGAGGAAGCTCTACAATCAGCTAGAAGAAAAGAGGCCTGAACTTGAGATTATTTTAACAAAAGTTTTCCTTTATAATTGTGGAAAATTCCTGGAGAGTTGATTATGGATCAGATTACTATTTTCTCACCAAAATCAGTCTGATTAGAATAATAATAATAATGAAAAGTTTAGAATAAAAAAATTCCCTTAAAAATTGTAGTTTACGAAAACATTGTGTATCCTTGGTGCTTGAATGAACAGGAACCATTCACATGTCTGTATTTCTGTCTTTCAATTCATAAAATGCTTCAGAATAACTAGAGATCAGTATACAGTTAATAAGACACTTCCTAGACTTTGTCATAAGCAATAACTTCTTTATGTGTATCTATTTTTTTCTAAATGGAGGAAAATTAGCAAAGCACAAAGTCAGTTTCATTGCTTTTGCCCTTCATCCCCTGAAATCTCAAACAGCCAAAAATCTGTTGTCTTTCTGCAGCCCCTGGGGTGCAGAGGGCATTAAACACTTCATACTCTGAAAGTTTTACCAAATGTGTTCCAAAATTCAATTCAGTGTTTTCCTTGTTGGGTAAAGGAGCAGTTGAATATAGTTGTCAATGTGTAATTCAGTTCCTTTCTAGATGTGCAAAATGAATGTTTCATAGTCTCAGCAGAGGCTGAGGGCTTGGAGGGCCCTTGTCCAAATGCAGCACAGGAGAAGGAAGTGTATCCTGGTTCTGTCCACTGTGAAATATACCTCAGACTTCCATTTCCAGCATTTGTCTCTCCTGTGCATGTGGAAATAAATGAGATAAGACTGATACTTATTTATGGAGATGTAATGCTCTCTGTGTAGCTGCAGGAACATTTGGATTATCAAAACTGGAAGGTGTATTAAGATTCTCTTTGAAAAATTTCCATTGGCAACTACTAAGTTCTTGGTTGACTCTTTTTTTTTTTTTTTTTTTAATATAAATAAGATAAATGCATGAATTTCAGTAGCCACATGACAGGAAAATTTTTAACAAAAAAGTTCTGCTCAAGGAAGGGCCCAAGGAAAATCAACTTACATAACCAGACAAAGGTTTGAGGAATGGGCTGATGGAATGCAGTGCAGAAATGGTCAGCAGTACCAGCCTGGGTTATCAATTGGAGTTTTGTACCACAGCTGCTGTGGTCTTATGGTCTTGTAAACTCTCACACAAACAGCTTTGCTATTCTGAAAATTTGTACAACCTTCTGGAAAATGTGGCAGAATGAAGACTACATGCTGGGATCTGTAGTTAGATGCAAGTAAAGCAGACCCATAAATTTTATGTTGAAACAAGTTCCGTTTTCAAATATACTTTGCAGGCTGATGAAGCAAATGACATTCTTATCTTGTTACTGTTCATTAACTCAAGGATGTGAAATCATTCTGCATATCTGGTCTCTTTTCTCTCACCAGACATCGCCCCCATTCCTGTGTGAATAGTGCAAGTTTATCCATCACCAGGTAATCAGAAGACTGTCAGGATGTACTTGCTGCAAAATCCGTGAGTTTATATAATTTCATTTTAAATATGAAAAGACATATTTGAGAAACATTTGAAACAGAAATTTAAAGAGGTGTATTTCATAGAATAATTAGTTCTTGTTTTGCACTAGATTTTCCATTAATTTTTTTCTTAATGATGTGGACTGCTTCTTGTTTGTGCTGTTGTTCACATCTAGCCTGCTTTCAGTGAAGCTTATGAACAGTGCAATTGCTGTAAATGAAGCCTGGAAAATATATACAAATACATACAGGAAGAAAAAATAATCTTACTACTATTAATCTCATGAAAATTAATATAACAGAAGTGGTCCTTAAGTCATAGAGATTTCAAAAGCAGGGGATTCATTTAATCTACTTTCCAAGGTGAGTTTTGATAGCTTTAGATAATAAACATTTTGTTTAAAAGACATCTCAAGAAAGCCTTCTGTCCATTTGAATGTGTTAACATTCTTGTGCTTAAGACCTCCCTGAACTCTCTAATTCTGTGACTTTTATGCTGTTGACTTCGTCTTTTTTGCTGGTAATGTCAGGTTTACTTGTCCAATCTCAGCTGTGTGACTGAGGCACTCATCATTATCCATTGTTTGAATAAAGTCTTGTTGTGTGCTCTGACTGATTTATTACTTACTCTCAATAAACAAAGGCTTGCACTCAAGGTCTTTGAAACATTTTTTGGTCAACTAGTCTACTTACATACACAGAAGACCAACTGTCTTTCTCCTATATTCCTTTATTTAATTTTTTTTCAAAGGCAGAATCACTCTTTTATAAAGGAAGAAAGAGCAGTCAGAGAAAGTATATTTTTTTCTAGTCCTATTTTCTGTTTAAGCTATAGCATTTTTCTGGGTGCCTATTTAATCTGAAGTCACAGCACAAGTTAATACATTAATGAACTCGATTTATTCTGAAATAGGATAAAGTGAAATCCCAGTGATATTAGAAGAGGACGAGCCCTGAAAACTGTTGTTTCCCTATGAAAAGAAAGGGAGCCCAGAGTTATATTGTGAATATCAGAAAGGGGAGATGCTCAGCTCAAAACTTCAGTTGGGAACAATGTATGCTGTGAATATAAACTCTTCACAGGTGATTTTACTCAATAGTCCTTTTCATATTTTTCCTTCTCACTGAATTATCTGATTAACATAAGCAGTTTTTAAAATATCCTAATACTGCAATGTCATAATGACAGTTCAGTCTGCCCTGCTGTCATTAAAAAGTCCTATGGCATTAATTTTTTTCCAGTCAGCCTTGCCATTTGATATCTTTCATGCTTGAAAGACAATAGCTGAGTAAAACTTTTAATGCCTTCTCCAGTGAAAGATGTAATCTGGTGGTGCAAATCTGCTGTAATTTTACTGTGAGGGGAAAAAGAAATCTCTTTTAGGTTGCTGGCATTTTGCAAAGTGGTAATGACTCCAGTGTGCTGTGCAGACACAAAATAACACAAGTGTATCTGTCTTCTCCTGTATGCACCATGCACTTCTATCTATTCCTATGCAAGAAGGAAAACTTTCGTACAAAGGTGAGGTCAGCAAAATTCTTCCAAATAAATATAATGGTGTCACTATAAATGGGAACATTTTATAGCTATTATCTATGCAGCTGACAAGTTTTATGGCAATTTTATAGTAAGAGTTAACAACATTAAAAGAAAATATGTATTCTAACCTATTCGAATAAGGTTCTCTACCCATCCCCTCTTACTCTCTTTGCTGGGTTTGAATTGGGCTAGGGAGGGGGGAAAAATATTTTGCTGACCTTTTTTTTTTTCTTTTCTGTGTCAGAAGAAAAATTTTATTATTTACAGTAATGCTATATGCATAAAAATATATATGAAAGTTCCTTCATACTCCTGCATTATGTTAAATGGGCAAATTTTATTCTTATACTTACATCAGTTAAATCATTCATTCTTTTGAAATATGGCATTATAAATTACACTTAGTAATTTTTTTTTTGCTCTGCGTATCACTAATATTTGGAGGAAAAGATGTACCTTGAATAATTAATTGAAACAGCAGATTGGAGTCTTCTCCCATTTGCAAAGTTAGATCACATGTAGATGCAGTGAAGCGCAAGACTTACATCAATTCACAATATGTGCAAACAGGAGAGAAGAGTAAAGCTCCATTTTTCCTGTGTGAAAAGAGTGACTAATACACAAGAGGCTAATTCAGTAGGAACATTTAGTCATGGTTCCAGAAACCGGGCCACTTTGTGAAACATGTAATTGCACACCAGTAGCTGTAGATAACAGTGTGCTGGAAAACTTGGGACAGAAATGGAACCCCAACTTTCTAATTTTAAGAAGCAAACAGCAATTCTTATGTAATCCCCTTTCATTTTACAGGCCCTAGCCCCAGTCCCTAGTTGTTAACCCTTAATTTGATCAGTAAGAAGGGGTTGTGACTGGTCAGTGGTGTTCCACTTATGCTGCCTGTAAGTCTGGAAATGGCAGTTACAGCTCCATCCCTGTCAGTAGTATCCTGAGTTTTCTGCATGGGTCTTTCTTCCTGACTTCTTATGTCCTATTCATTCCTAGTGGATTTTAACCTTGGTAATTTTCAGTATCCAGTAGATAGGTAATTTCAGTTGCTGTGACTCATACCTTAGGGTCTACCCCATTCCATGCTGCTTGTTGATCAATATTTAAATGATGCAAACTGTCTCCTGATGACCCTCATTTTCTTTTTCTCCCTTGTCAGAGACTGTTCTTTCTGAATATCATTTTGACTGAATAATCACTTTGTCTCTAGAGACAGACTCTGCTAATCTCATTTCCATTTAGTCTTTGTATCTTGTGGTTTCTTATACCACACAGCATCCTGCCTTACCAACATAACTGGTTTCATGAACTTGATTCATTTTTTCCCGAAGTGGGGCAAGCTTGTGCTACAAGGTAGCAGGAGGAAGTTAGGCTTGTTCTTTCTTGAAGTCTTGTGTTAGCCCTCAAAATTTACCCAAATGGTGAAAGTCCCAGAGTGTCAGGTGAGTGATAATTTTGGCCATAATCTTTTGCTGCAGAAACCATCTTCATGGACTTTGTAATTTTCTGAATGTCCTTGATAGACTTCAAATGCCTGGTAATGTCTTTCAGAGTTGCTATATTCCTGACTTTGCCCCACTGCGGTTGGTAAAGCGAGACTGCAGTCCCGCGGATGAACATGGAGGCACCTTCACCACAGCCCTGATGAATGTCAAAATCTTGATAAAATCTTGGAGTGTATTCTCCTGGAAGGCATGCTGAGGCACATGAAGAGCAACAAGGTGCTTGGTGACAGCCAGCA
>JAOEHY010043380.1:0-13635 GCA_025447955.1 Psilopsiagon aurifrons | reverse complement strand
TTTTAATTTTTTCAGTTTACAGAAGCTTTTAATTCTTGTTAATGTAGTAATAGAATCTAGCTTGAAACTTCTGATTGCTGAAAGGGCTCATTATAGAGAAAAGATCTAGGAACTTGCAGCTCAGAGCTCTAACGGATCCAGGGGCTCACCATATGTGAATGTTAGTTATAATGTGTATTAGTATTATTTACATACAGTAGTTCCATGTAATGTCCACATACATACATGCCGGTAATTTCATTTGAAGAATCACTATAATAAACAAACATTCCCATACCATATGTCCCTTTCCCAAGACACAATTGAAATATAGAAGTACACCTTTCTGCACAAAATATCAGACGGCAGATTTGTGCCATGGTGCAAAATACTGTTGCTGATTTCTTAAAAGGTGATATTGAACTTCAACTAAAAACCATGAAGAGATTCCAATTCAGAGCTGCTTCTGACAGACAAGATTTGAAACATTCATTCATACAACTCTTTCATTGGCTTTCAATAACAAAATACATTTGATATGTCTGTATTATTTTTGATAAAATAAAACCATCAAATAATAAGAATATTAGACCATGCTAAGTAAATGAAGTACTAACACAGACACTAGAATATGAACAATTAGCAATGAAGCCTTCACATGACATGCCAGTTTTTTCTTTTTAACTTGAAGTTTCAAAATAAAAAATACATCAGCTTTACTCCCAGGTTAGGTGATGTTGCAGGTATCACAAATATCTATATATATGTACATATATATTAAGTATATAACCATAAGCAAAGTGCACGATCTCTATCCGCAAACCTAATGGTAAGCTTCTACAGATTATCGAGGCCAGAACGCCACCCTCAGTTTCTGTTTTATTTGTTTCTAAAACCAGAACAATCTGTTATTAGCCACTTGATCACAAAAATATCATGTTGTTTCAAGGAGTTTGAGAGTAAAGACTACATTATCAGTTATGTTCTTACCAAATTTATCAGCTGAGTGTGGACAATGTCTTCCACCAGTACTGCAGTTTCATGGAGCGGCCTGCGAGCATCTCCCAAGGAAAACCTGGAAGAAAGAGGTTTATTGAAAGGTTAGGAAAATGAGTAAAAAAGAACAAAATTAGTGTTCTCCAGAAGAATAAAAACCCATATGAGTAATAGCAAGCTTAATTCACTCGTGTGCACAGAAATGGATCACCCAGTATGGTGGAGGAATATAAACCAAAGTAAACTGATTAAAGGAGGAAACGAGCAGGAATGTAAAGCATATGGTGTGAAAACAAGAAAAATTGAGGAAACAGAAGAAAATACAATTTGTAGAATCATTTGAAAAAAGTAGGCAAAGCTGTAGCACTCCTATGCTACTAGGAGTAATTCTGTATTCATAGCATCCTTTGCTTGAAATATATTTATTACCATATTACACTGGAATTTAAAATAATAATCACAGATCCAAAACAAGTGCTTATATATGATATTTTCTTTCTTGAGGTGCATATGTACATTCACATTAAAATTTACATTATTTTTTCACCTTATAAGGTATATAAAACCAAACAGAAACCAGTTATCACAACCAATATTACTTTCTGGCCTTTTAATATTGAAAAGTAATTTTTCTTTCTTTCTAAGTCTTAAAATGCAAAATAAAACAACTGTGTGATACAGTAGTAACACCTGGTACCAGCATTCTCATCTTGAAAGTATCTTTTATTCAGTTTTACTAAGCATTCCACATTCAGAAATGAAAGGGTTTTGGGTTTCTTTTCTGAAGACAACAAAGTGCAAGAATAAAACAGGATGTTGCCTCTGCATTGAGATGCATTCCCTGCCTGTGCTTAGAAGTCTCTCTCATGAGTAACTATCAGTCCCCCTGAGTGGCATGAGAAGCAGAAGAGATGCAATCAAGATGCAGCACATTGATCTGAAAGGAGACAGATATCAAATCTTGCTCCTTTCTGATGCAAAAGGGTATGTCAGAGTTGATGCTGAAATGTGAAGAAGAGGGATGCAACAATCAGCGGCACTACTTGATTACATAGAAAATCAAGTTCCAGATGCATCTACTGTCTTCCTCCTTCCTTAGACTCTTTCTACCTTCAAAGCTATTTCTATCTCAGTTTGCCTTCACTGTTTTCCCACGTAAGTTCTGCCAACTTCTTTCCCACACACTGAAAACTAGATACTAGCATAGTGGTTTCAGCAAAAAGTAAAAACCGCTACACCTACCCACAGCCTCTTCCCTTTTCTCTGCAATGGATACAGGATTTTTAGACACGAAAAAACTCTAAAGTTTTGATACTCATTAACTGTATTTGTATAGCATTTGACATGTTTCTTGCTTCCAGGACAATTTTCTTTAAGATACCAAACACAAACTTTTTTTTACTCCATTCTATTGCCAGAGTAATAATTACAAATACACAACTAGTTAAATTAATAGACTCTTTTTTTTCCATCAGTTTTGCCATTGTATTTCTCCATAGCAGAATAAACACTAAACTAAGAGTCCAGGGTCTCAGATTTTTGCCAAGTTACAGAATATAAGGTAGGTTAAAAGCCAAAAGAAAACCCTTAAAAAAAAGGAAACCAAAATTTGGTGCCATTGCCTCTGGGAACTGAAACCAAACTTGATGTTTTAATATAACTTACAAATTTCAATTCACATGTGCTTTGCTTTTAATGGTTCATTAGAGTCTTTTAAAGAACCTTCCATTCACTAAAGTATAAAAAATCTTCCTATGAAACATATAAAAATTCTGTTGAAAACAGAAAAGAGCTGTTTCCCCACAGGTAAATACTGAAGAAAATATATCAAAAAATAGCATATTCAGTGCATCAAAACAGCAAAAGGATATGGAAGACTGTCCTGATAATGAAAGCATCTACCCATGAGACATGTCATACAATAACAAAACCTTCTCAGAAGATCTGATTTCAAAGGTTTGTCTGTTTTAAGGAAACATTTTTACAAGGGGGTGATCAACTTACCCAGATTTTCACAGGAGGATTAAAATAGTAGCACAGAGAAAGAAAAGACTGCTGCAGCTCTTTGATTGTTTACTTTTAGCTTCTATTTCTAATTTATTTAAGTTCCTGTAATAATGTTTCTAGGCTCATCAAAAGGGGAAATATCCAAGCCACTAAATGACTACGTGAAATAGCATAGTATACTATGTGTAAACTCATACTTGGCACACGTTAAGGTACGACAGCTACTCACAGTGGAGGTACCCACATTTGTAAGAACCTCAAAATCTTGGGCAACTACAGAAATAGATAAAACAACTTTTCTTTATGCATTTCTTGGGGTTTAAATGAGTGCAAAAGGTATTAGGCCAGGCACAGCACAGCCTTGCTTCAAATACCCTGATGCAGAGCTCTCCAGGTGGCCAGACCACCAGGAGTGTAGACTGCGGAGACAGAAAGCTGATGCCATCTCCCATCCTCCACAACCTTGCAAAGCTGTCCTGGCCAGAAAGGAAGTATAACCAGGGTAGCTGGGAGTGCGCTAAGCTAGAATAAATAGTTTCACCTACTGAGGTTTCTATGAGGTTCATACTATAACAAAGCTGCCTGAGTCATATAAGAATTTACCACCTTGAATAAATTTGATGAATGTAGCCTAGGAAGAGCGTAACAGCAGTGAGGCAGACTGGTGGGAAATAGGATTTTTTTTTTCTTTTCTAGAAACCTCTAACAACTTCCCTTTTCTATTCCTAAACGAAGGATTTGCAGCAGTAGAGATGGTGCCCTCACACTTGAGGAGGTTTTATGCATCTGAAGATCTTACACAGGACAAGCAGATATTGCTTAAATCCTTAGCAAAGATGTATTTATTTGCTCCTGCCTGCAACTGGGGCTATGGGTCACGGGGTTCCACATGCCTGTAATGCCAGCAGCGGGAGAGACCTGAGCTGCATCAAAAGAAGCATGACCAGCAGGTTGAGGGAGGGGATTCTCCTCCTCTACTCTGCTCTCGTGAGACCCCACCTGCAGTCCTGCATCCAGCTCTGGGGTCCCCAGCACAAGAAAGATATGGATCTGTTGAGGCGAGTTCAGAGACCATGAAGATGCTCCTGGGGTTGGAGCACCTCTCCTGTGAAGACAAGCTGAGAGAGCTGTGTTTGCTCAGCCTGGAGAAGAGAAGGCTCTGGGGAGACCTTATAGCAGGTCCCAGAGCCTAAAGGGGCCTACAAAAAATCTGGAGAGGGGTTTTAGAAGGGTCTATAGGGACAGGACAAAGCGGAATAGCTTTAACCTGACAGATGGGAGATTGAGATTAGACATTTGGAAGAAGTTGTTTCCTGTGAGGGTGCTGAGGCCCTGGCACAAGTTGCTCAGAGAAGTTGTGGCTGCCCCATCCCCAGCAGTGTTCAAGGCCAGCTAGGACAAGGCTTGGAGCAACCTGGTCTAGTGGAAGGTGTCCCCGCCCATGGCAGGGGTTTGGAACTGGATGAGCTTTAAGGGTCCTTTCAACACAAACCATTCTGTGATTTTAAGTTGGAGCATAGACTGAGTAGGGCAACGATAATAGGTTTGGGATCTATGTATCAATGGGGTCATAAATCTGGGCTGGATACTAAAGAGACCAGAGGGTCTGTGATTTGGCTACTAGAGCGATCAGGAGGTTCCACACCAGCTGCCTGGGAGACTGCGGGGCCTGGGACTTGTTTGAGAGACTTGTTTGCATGTGTGTCTGAATATGAGCATTGAGGCTTTCCAGTACTGAATGACTGAGGTTGCGGATACCGGGTTCTGTAATTCCTAACTGAGGACGTATGTTGAAGTATCAGGCTCAGACTAGGTGTGCCTGTGAATGCAAGTACTTGCACATGGGGAAAGACACAAAATAATATACTGATGAGATTAAAAAGAAATCAAAGGATCTTGGAATGTGTTCAGCCAACAAGTAATGAGAACCTAGAGACACACACATAAATGTATGTGTTTACACTTAACTCACACATAGACAAGTACTTGCTCACATCTGAACCTGGGTGCCTGCTTCAGCAGCTGATCCCCATCCTGCATTTTTATACAACCAACCAAGCAGAATATGATCAAGAAGTGCTTACAACATACAGAACCAGCTAATTCACTGTTACAAATTGAAACTCAGGCAAGGATCCCATAAAATCACAGAGGACAAATCAACTACTAAATATATTTAGACTGGATAATATCTGGCTCACATCACCTCGGTATTGTAAGAACACACAGTAAATTTGTCAGCTGTTTGGCAGGAAGGCACATGGAATATGCAGCAGCGTATTAATTCTCAGAGATGCTTCCATACTATAAGCATGTGTCCTCCTAAATATATGAATTTTTAGAGACCTGACAGGCAGGTGGTGACAAACAAAATCAGTTTTACAGTCTGAGCACAAGAACATCCAGAAAACTTCCAGCTATTCAAGTACCAGAAGGACAAGCGCTGCAAATTGCTAAAAATCAGTAAAAACAAACTTCGGAAAATCAGTAGCACAACTTGTTGAAGTAAATCAGCTTTGTGCCATCAGACACTGACTGAAGACACAAAAATAAGGCAATCCGGTCCCTTAGAAAAGAGAAAATTGGGAGACTACATGTTTCTTTCTAATGCCCATGTGAATGAGGCTATCACTGCAGTAGATATCCCAGAGAAAATAAGATTACAACAGTCTCAACAGTCTCTTTTCAAAGTCTCAAAAGCTAAAGCTAGCTCTTCTCTCTCCACTCTGCCACAGCAGCTGCTGAACAAATTAGGTACAAACAGAGTCTGAAAGGAAAGAGATAATGTGCCAAACCAGAAAACTGATTAGACATATACAGGAGGACGCATTGTATGGAGAGTGGAAGAGGAAGAAAAGAACAGAATCCAGGAGTTAAAAACTGTCCAAAGTAAAAGGATAGTCACAATAGGGGAAAGAAGGGTAAACAGTGAGGTCTCAAAATTACTTCAAATTTCTGTTAGGTACTTTATACCAGAGAAAGATGGTGTAACAGATTGCTGTTTTGTAGACATCGTTCCTTCCTAATACCATCAGTGAACTTAGTAAAGTGACATGAATTTAAAAATTAGATAATCTTGCTTGTTTATTGCCTTAGCTTAATGAAAAAGGGAGCAATTTAAAGCTTTGAGTTACATTAACTAACTAGCAAGTTCTACCAGCGCTACATCAAAAAAAACCTAGATTTTATATTGATATTTATATGTTTATCTGCCCAACAGGTAGCTTCCACCAAAGCCCATTTAAAAAGCAAATGCAATCTTAATTCCAATCAGAGTTCATAGTTAATGTATTTATCTGCTTGGATTAATGAAGCCAAGTCTATATGGGTTTTATACGTCACACTGAACATAGTTATTTACCAGGATATGAGAGATAAAAAATAAAAATGCAAGTTGTAGCTGTGTTAGCTTTTTCTTTGAAGTTCAGAAAAATCATGTTTAAGTTTCAATAAAACCAAGCATTCAAAGCCTACAGCAATTTTAATACAGAAATTACAAAAATTAGGGTAATTTTCAATTCTTTTTCTGCCAACTCCTTCAGTGGCTAAACTTGGAAGAAAATCCTAGCATTTTGCAAGAAGCAACTCTTGGAGATTCAGATTATCTTGTGCTGTTTGGTACACCAGCTATCACCAACAGTGGTTTTAAAAACCTTGTGTGGCAACTTCTAAAAACCTTACCTGCACTTCACCCTTTCAAGGCTCTGGGGCACCTTAACTCCACTTGCTCTGCATAGGTTACAGCCCGACTGAGCAGATCACTCACTCTGGGCAAGACCAAGGCAAACTGCACTGCAAGTACTAAGATGTGCATGGCAGAATTAGACCAAGCTGTCATTTGGTCTGGCAGGAACCAGGGATCAAATGGGAGAGTTCATTTCTCCATGGCTTTTGACTTGCTGGGAGTGTTTATCACCATCCTAACTGAATCTGCCCTCAGCATTGAGGAGAATTGTCTTGAATATGAAGAGAAAACCAGAAATGCTGATTTAAGCGATATTACAGATTTCAGTTTGTGCAGACTGTATGGTCTACAATCAAACAACGTCTACACTAACATCAGCAAATACAGCTTCTCCCAGTACAGGAGTGGTGTAAACTTACCAAGAGCCACTTCTAAAAGCCCATTACAGAAAAGTACCAACAAATTTAAGTCCAAAATTACATAAAGACAAAGTACACAGGGTTTTTTACATCCTCATAGAAAGAACAGCTGAAAAAGTAAACTCTGGATATGTTGAGAGTCCAACTTACTCCAGGATGGCACTCTCCCCTGTGCTAACTTAAGAGCTCCAAGGACAAACAATGAGGTCTCCCATCCTCAGCTTCACTGAGCTGCACCATGCTACAATAACCAATTTAGGATGGAACCATGTTATTGAAAAACATATAGTTTAGTGAGAGGTGTCCCTGCCCATGGCAGGGTGGCTGGAACTAGATGATCTTGTGGTCCTTTCCAACCCTAACTATTCTGTTCTACATGGTCAGCCTTTTGTTCACATTCAGTAGAGAATGCAACAGGGTCCACAATTCCCAAGTTTACACAGTTGCCTCCAGAGGACATTGGAAATCATAATGTATATATAGGTTCTTCTAGATACATTATATGAAAACTATAAGACCTGAGAGCACACCCCAAATCTGGGTATTCCTCTTGTCTATTACAAATGACATGGATCATTTCAGGACATCCCTAAAGTACGTCTCAAAACAATACATACAAAACCCTAAATTTCCTGTAGTTGACAGAGAGACGTGGATGCATGAAGTGCTTACATTTCAGGCGCTAAATTCAGCATCTAAATTCCTCTCAGCATCCATCATTTTTAACACCTTTGCACTGACTGAAAATGGTCCCAAACCCAGCTTGTATTTATATGGCATTGACGACACAAGACTAGGACTTGCTCATACATACACAGCTGCACAGGCCAGGCAATTTGTACACTGAAGTATATATATAGGAAGATATATAGATAACAGGCCATATAGCACACAGCTAACAGGCTAACAGCCACTATGTTATTTTGCATTTGAAAATGAGTTCATCGGTATTGACTTAAAAAACCTGTTCCATCATTGTTTCCTCTGCCAGCTCCTTTATATGTGTCTGTTCCATCCCACCCCCCTTGGGTAGTATCTTCTGTCCCTCTATAGTGCTTTAAGATGTTACTGATAGCTTCTCTAACTCCTGAAGTGGGTCCATGAATTCTCCTTTCTTAGGCCTATACTTTGCTAGACAATTAGTCACATTTTTGTGTCTAATAACTGAGGATGTATCTGACTACTCTGACAATGTGAACACCAGTAACTCCCTACTCTCCCACTTCTGTGAAGTCAAGAGAAGCTATAGGAAATTACTAAAATAGTTATCATCTACTTATTCAGCAAGTGGAATTGTTCTCTTCACTTGTTAAAATACTATAATATTAACTCTAAAAATCTGATTACTAAATTATGGAATATTTATTGAAGGGAATTCAGCTTAAGAAAAATGCTTTTTCCAAAATGTGTATGACAGTGAGAACAGCAAGCACAGGAAGAAACTGAGACAACAGCTACAAAATGCTTTTTGTTGGGTTGTTTTTTTTTTTTTTTGTTTCAGTATAAAATTAAGCCATGATGATGTCTGCAAGTTTTGGAAAAGCACAAATAACAAGAAGAGCAACATTACATAATACCATTTAATTATTCAAAAGTACATAGGGACAATAAAAAAGATAAAATTTAGAAAAGGAACACTGAGAGCAAATTTGAAGGAAAACATCTGAAAACAAGAGCTAAACCCCTCTGTAATCACTTCAGAAGGCACAGAAATTTAACTGCTAGAATCACTGAAAACTAAGCTTAACCGGGAACCTGGGGGTCTGGTGATGTTAAAAAACTACAGAAAGAGAAATCTTGATTATGTGACTTAAAACACTTTAAAATAAGATCATATTCAAAAATGGTATGTTACCTGCAGCTAATAGACAGTTGTTGGAACTCCGCATCTGCAGTCTGAAATAAGCTTCACTATTGCTCATAGCTATTAAAATTCTACAGTGAGGAAGAAAATTTATACTGAATAATTATTTTGAGCTTATTGAAAATGTATTAATCCTTACTTAATGGTCTTAACTACAGATACTTCTCAGTTACTATGGTAGAAACATCCAAAGGCATCAGTCCTGTTCATCGTACTACTGAGGTGAGATCTAAACAAGGCAAGACCTTTCTAAGAGTGACTTTGTTTACCTGAAAATAGAAGTAGCTTGTTTACACCATGAGTTTTTAAATGGCAAGGTCTGCCAGGCAGCAGGATTAACAATGTCTAACATCTTGCCAAATGAAAAGTCCAATTCTTCTCACATAAAGACAAACTCTGTCCTCAGGGACACCCCAGTAAATCAAGAATAACACAAAATCCTCAGGGAATGCATTTCAGAGATGCTTAAGTCTCCCAGCTCCATGGGAGGTCATCCAGTCTTGACTCAATAAAGTGTTTTGTTTAAGCATGAACCTTCTAAATTATGTTCTTAAGCTGAACTTGAATGTTCCAATAACTTGTTGAAACCAAAAAATACCCAGAATTTTCCATTTAGAAAGGGCAAATTTTGTTAGTATAACAGCAAGAGTTTGTAACTACAACACTGTAATATATGCAGTAAGAAGTTTGTATCCAATTTCTGCCTTACTAATTTCATATTCATACCTGGAAAATTACTCTCCTGCAGGACAGAAGAGGGGGAGGAGGAGGGAAGGGAAAAAAAGAAAATATCATTGTACCACTGCTACTCCATGAGTCACAGAAAAGTGAGGTCAGAAGGGACATGTGGAGATACCTAGTCCAGTTCCCCTGCACAAATAAGTCTCCTCAGGGCTTTGTCCAGCTTCTCCAAGGATGGACAATCCACAATCTCTTTGCACAGTCTGTTCCCACAAATTTAACCACCCCCAGAGTAAAAAATTCTTGCTTATGTTCAGGTGGAATTTCCTGTTTCATTCTGTGCTGTCTCTTGTCCTGTCAGTGCCCACCAGTGAAAAAAGACCTTCTTTACTCCTCCCATCAGGTATTTATAAACATCTCCCTGAGCCTTCTGTTCTCTAAGCTGAACTGTCCCAGTTCTCTCAAACCTCTCCTTGTATGAGAGATACTCCAGTTTCCTCATCATCTTAGTAGCCCTTCATTGGCTTGCTGCAGTATGCCCATGTCCCTCATGTACTGAGGAGTCCAGCAGCAGACCCAGCAATCCAGATGGGTTGACCAGTGTTGAGCAGAGGAGAAGGATCACCTGCCAGCAATATCCTGCCTAATGCAGCTCAGGATGCTACCAGAAGCACACTGCTGACATGTGCCCAAGTTGATGTCCACCAGGACCCACCACGGCTTTCTCTGCAAACCTTATTTCCAGATGGTCAGCCTTGGTGGTTGTGTTTATTCCTCCCCAGGGGCACAACTTGGGACTTAAATTTACGGAACTTCATGATGTTCCTGTTGGCCCATTTCTCCAGCTTCCTGTGGTACCTCTGAACAGCAGCACACCCATTTGGTCTATCAATCAGTCCTCCCAATTTTGTATCATCAACAAATTTTTCTATGGGTGCACTGTGTTCCATCATCCAGATCACCAGTGAAGACATTACACAATACTGAGCCCAGGATCATTCTCGAGGGTATACCACCAATAACTGTTCCCCAGGCGGACTTCATGTTGCTGACAACAACTCCTTTAAATCCAGCCCTTCAGCAGTTATCAGCCTGTCTCATTGCCCATCCATTTATCTACTTCATCAGGGTGGACATCAGGATGTTACAGGAGATAGTGTCAAAAGCCTTGCTAAAATCAAGGAAACAGCATTCATTGCTCTTACCTCTTACATTGTACCAGTCATTTCATCACAGAAAGCTTTCAGGTCGATCACACATGATTTCCCCTTTGTAAATGCCTACTCACAACTCCAGATCACTTTAACGGGCTCAGAAATGATTTCTAGGATGATCTGCCCAGGGATCAAGGTGAGGATGACACAGATCCTCTTTCTTGTTATTCTGGAGACAGAAATGGCATCTACTTTCTTACACTCTTCAGGAAGGAACTTCCCACAGTTGCCATGGCTTCTCTTCATGAGCAATATTGTACATAAAATCAAAGCAGAATACTGTATATTCTATTACTGGAAGAATAAATATGTAAATTAAAGTCCGATTTCAAGCAGAAAGTGTAAGATTATCTGTACTTAAACTTTTATGGGTATAGTTAAGACATGAAAAATGAATTCATGTATATAAAAACACAACTTAGGAAATGAATTTGAGTAAATTGTTTTCAAAATATTTTTCCTCTCCCATGGTCTATTACTTTAGGAACTGTCAATATGCAAAATGTTGTCAATTTTGATGCAAGATGCTATGCAGGTTTACTTCCAACAAACTATTTATAGATACATATCTTTCAGGGTGAATATGTCTACATTCCATCAAAACCTAATTTTCTGAGTTTTTCTAAAAGCTCTGCAGAATAATCTTTCTACATATGGTTCCACTGAACTAGCTTGGCTACTCTTTGCAAACTGCCATAAGTACAATACCCACTGGCTGAGAATGAATGCAATTTTGTAAAATAAATAAATGCTAGAATATGGGCAGATTTGTTACAGAGGTGCTTTAAAAAGTCCAATTCATTAATGAAAACCAAATAGATTTCACCCTGGTTTGTCTAGGGTTTCTTCCTTTTTTTTTTCTCTTAGGCTATAGTAAACACTTCTAACTGCTGAAAATCAGCAGATTTATCCCAACACAAAGCTGCGGCAAGACCCCATTTCAGTACCATTGTATACTAATCAGAATACACCAAATTCTAACAGTTAAGTGCCTTTAAACATAAATTAATTTTACAAATCCTTATGACTAGCAAAAGGAAAAGATATAATTTATTCCAGTTGTATAACATAATATGTTCCATTTGCTCATTCACAAAGGGTTTGTTTTTCAGGAAATAAATGAGACAACTGTCTTTCTAGACTATGCAGACTGGACTACGATCAGTCATTTCTGCTCTAGGAAAAAGTTCATCTCAACAATATACGCAAACACAAATGGAATTTAACAAAGCCAAGAGAGATGAATTTTCAGTCTGCTCTCAGGAGGACAGGGCGAAAAAGTGATGAGGAGAGCAGGAAGTCAAAACATCATTTCACTGTATATATACGTTATAAGTGTTAACCAAATGTGGAAATCCCTAGCTAGTTTAAATCTAGATTAAAACCACAAGGCAATTTAAACTAATCCACAAGATACAAAATACAAAGATGAATGATTTATGCTAATTTTTAGAGAAATAATATTATTCTTTTTATATTCTTCAAAATGTCATGAGCATTTTTCATTGTTTTAAAGTCACATCATTGCTTTATGAATGAGATCTTTGGGTATTAAATTGTGATAATTATATCCAATTCTCAAATAACAACCTTCCATATCAGGTGTTTACACATTTTGTGATATCTTTTATTTTTCACTATACTACCTTTCCTGAAGTCAATGCCTGGAGGAGAGAAGCAACTTGTTCACAGCTGGTCTGTGGGTGAAAAAAGACAAGATATCCCTCCAGGCTCCCACTGCGGTGCGGTATAGGGCTCTACTGACAAATCAGGCTTTGCAAATCAGATTTATTTTAATAGTAAATAAGCAAAGTAGATCTAATTTTAATAGGAAAACAAAATTATATGAAAAGTTCACCTATGCATCTATCCTCATTATTCATCTTTGCAGTACTTGTCTCAGAGAGATGGTACAGTACTCACTGTGATAATAGGCAGAAATCTAAACAGATGTCAAAAAATATGACCTATCTCAAAAAAAAGGAAATATTTGAGACAAAAAGACATTACAAATGTCACATTTCTCATGAGCACTGTAAAACTTAGCTATGAAATTAATATTTGCAGCACTTCTAGATTTTTTTTTAATATTATATCCATTAAAAAAGAACCTGCTGTAAAATTTGACTTTTGGATCATCAGTGGTCCACAGATCATAGCTTGGAAATCTGTGCTCTTACAGATGACAACTCAGGGTCACGGCAGTTCATGCCTTCTACAAGTAATGAATCATAGAATCATAGAATAGTTAGGGTTGGAAAGGACCTTAAGATCATCCAGTTCCAACACCCCTGCCATGGGCAGGGGCACCTCTCACTAAACCATATCATCCAAGGCTATGTCCAACCTGGCCTTCAACACTGCCAGGGGTGCAGCATTCACAACTTCCCTGGGCAATCCATTCCAGTGCCTCACCACCCACACAGTAAAGAATTTCTTCCCCATATCCAATCTAAACCTCCCCTGTTTAAGTTTAAACCCATTACTCCTTGTCCTATCACTACAGCCCCTAATGAAGAGTCCCTCCCCAGCATCCCTATAGGCCCCCTTCAGATATTGGAAGGCTCCTATGAGGTCTCCATGCAGCCTTCTCTTCTCCAGGCTGAATAGCCACAACTTTCTCATCCTGTCTTCATACAGGAGGTGCTCCAGCCCCCTGATCATCCCTGTGACCCTACTCCGGATTTACTCCAACAGTTTCACGTCCTTTTATATTGAGGACACCAGAACTGCACACAATACTCCAAGTGAGGTCTCATGAGAGCAGAGTAGAGGGACAGGATCACCTCC
>JAOEHY010043378.1:0-63085 GCA_025447955.1 Psilopsiagon aurifrons | reverse complement strand
CCCCGGCGCGGCGCGGCGCGGACCGGTGGTAGCTGCGCTCCGCGGCTCTGCGCTGCGCGGAGCTCGCTGTGAGCCGGCAGCCGCGGCAGGACAGCCCTAAAGGTAGGAAGGCTCCCGCGGCCCCGCAGCATCTCTTCCCAGCTCCGGGGGCGAGGAGGGTAAAGACGAGGAAGAAAGAGGGAGGGGAAAGGCTGGATCCGTAAAAGGGCTTTTTCTGCCCTTTTCCGCGGCTGCTCCGGGCAGCCTCATGCTAGGAAAGCTGTGGGCTTACTGGAAAAAAGCCTAAAAAGCAAAAAAGCCTCGTTTTCGTGGCCGGGAGCAGCACATGGAAAAAGCTGAGCGGGAGCCGAAGCATCAGGCGGCGGCAGCTCCTCTCGGCTCACCCTGAGCTCCGGCAGCGCTGCACGGTGCGGCCCGTGCCCGGACTTGGGAGAACAGAAATCTGACTGAGATCCAGAGGGATGAAACCCTCTGTTTGCCATTGCGAAATTCGCATCCCTTCCCGAGGAAAGGCACCAGCCTGGCAACCGCGCTGCTGCTTTGTACAGCTGGGAGTTTCATTATTCTCTGCCTTTTTAGGGTGGGAAGAGGTGGTCTCTTTCCAGCCTTTGCCATCTGAGCCCGTTTCATCGTAGCCGAGAGATTGCATCATGTTACAGTCTCTGGATTCAGTAAGGGCAAAGGCGAAAAGAACCATCCTTCCAGATTTATCCTATTGGCTTCTCGGTCTGATCCCCTCCTTTTTATTTCCTGTTTAACAGAGAGGTTAAAACTAAAAAGCAGCCTGCGATTGGTAGCCGGTGGTTCAGTTCACAGCGACGTATTTTGATTTCTTCCACTGAGGGGTTTTTTGAAAACTCGATTTTAACTTTGTTGGTTCTGTGTGTATTGTGTCTTGTGCGTGTGGGATAGCGAAAACTTGCCAAAAATTTAAAATTTAGCCAGTAGAAAAATAATAGGCGGCAAAAGAGCCTGATAAATAGCCAAAAGCATACGTTGCTTTATAAACTGCAAGCTCTGGAGTTGGAGAAGGTGAATGGATTCAAGCAGGCATCTCTTGGAAACCCAAGTGTTCACCTGCCCAGAAGGGCAGTGTAGATGAATGCAGCTTCTGAAAGGCAAGATAAGGCAGATGTCAGGAGCAGCAAAGTATTCAGCTAATCTCTCCTCTGGATCTTATATGATCAGTTTGATGCAAACACTTGGTGTGTCTGTGCCTGTTTTATTTATCATACCTTTGCAGTGACAGATCTTTTCAGCTGAGATCTGGCTATAAAACAATACATCTTAAAGCCAGAAAGATCCAGTTAAATATTGTACTGCAGTCCATGGCTTTCTAAGCCAACTGATTCTGCTGTTCTTTGTGCAGTTCTTTGTTTTGTTCCATGGGAAACCGGCTTGCTTTGGCCCTCAGTGGTGTTTTCCATAGCTAGCATCTCACCCTTGCAGGTGCTCTGTCTGCTGCAAGTGTTACACGGTTTTCTTTCAGGAAAATAGCAGTATTTTGAAGTTCTTTTTTCTCTCCTTCTCCAGGAAGGGTGGGTAGGTGCAGGGGCACAAGGAAACAGCTTGGCAGCCAGATGGATCCATCCATCAGTGCTCTCCTATATGGGCGCTTGATGCCCTTCCATCATCCCTTATGCCTGGTGGTTTCCATGGGAAGAGCTGCGCAATTACTTTCTTTTGAGCAATCCATTATCCTTTGAAAGTGGGGTGAAAGGGGTACGAATTCTGCATTAGAGCCAGAGGGAGATCTGTCCTGTCTCTCTGAGGCTATAGGGCACCAGATGGGTTTAAGAACAATTTGAAATGGTTTCTGAAAATAAGCATTTACAGTTTTCTTTGTGTGCCTGTACACCCAGCTATAGCCGTGACAAGCCTGTGCACAGAACAATGAGCCAATACTCACTGCCTTTGATGATATGTGGCACTGTTTGGTGTTTCCCAGGAAATATGTCAGCAAAATTCAAAGTACTATGTGTTGTTCCTGGGACTCATGAAGATTTTTAGAGGAAGAGATTTGGATGACCTGAGGGGTTGAAATTGAAGTGTTTCTTGAAGCAGTGTCAACAAGGAGGGGTAACATCCAAAGGCACTTAAACACACTGTTTTAAAATCTTATGGCTATAGTGAGGTTTTTCATTTTCATCTCCTGAAGCTCTCAAGACTAAAAAGATGCTGCCAGAGACATAAAAATATTAAAAGAAGTCTCAGTGGGGGCAGGCTGTGTTTGGTACACATATGACTAATTGTGCTATTCTTTTTAGTGTTACAAAGAGAACCTGTTGTAAGGTCAGACCAGGAATTGTCTTGCCCTGGTGGTCACTGTAGATTTCCTTAAGACGTTGCCTCAAGACAAAGAGCCAGCTGTTCAGGACTGGTTTATGCAATTGGAGTTGACTGATTTAATTTCTGTTCATTTTCAGAAGTTTCCTGTCTGATGTGTCAGTCAATGGGAGAATGATATCCAGGATCCTGCCTGGTGAACTGCATTGTTCCAAGCTGCACTCTTTGTTTTGTGAGGAGGGGGCGAGGAGGAGGAACAGGAGTGCTTTATATTCGTTAGCGAGAGATCTCTTGCTGAAGTGGGAGGGTGGGATGCAAGGGCTTGTGCTCCCAAACTCCTGTACAGTTTAGTTCACTCTATGTTATTATGGTTTTAGACACAGGAAAGCCTGCTGTGTCAGCTTTTCAAAGAATTTGTGCATCCCTTCCAGTTATGCAATTCAACTTGTTTTCGATGTGAATGACACCTAGCTACTAGTATGACCCTGATTTTCCACTGATTCATCAGTTTATTGATCATGTTTCATCTGGGACATGAATTGTCTGTTTGGGCTGGGCAGGTGAGTGTGTTACTCAGTAGGTATTGTTTCAGGTTAATATACGCTAACTCAAAAAGTTCTTAGGCTTCCAGTTGAACTCTAATAGTCAAATCCAACAAAAATAATACTAGAAAAATGGAAGTCAATGAAAGGACTAAGTGTTACTGTGAACTCTGAACCAGGACTGAAAAAGCTCAGTCTTGAAGGTACTCCTATTCTACATCTACTAAGGTTATCTACTGGAGTTGATGAGGAGGAGCTTTTCTACTATGAAGCATCCTGAGCTGGCCTTAGAGCAGACTTACGTTTTTAAGATCACACCCGCTGTCTTTTTGGGAAGTGTCTGTATAAAGCAATACAAAGAATATTCTGTCGACACTATGAGTAGGTAGGAAAACTGAGCAGGTATGAGCAGCTGTTGGACCACACCTACCCCTCTATATACATGTGAAGGTCTTGCATTTGTGTTGCATATGCCACAGCACTGTAAAATACTATGTACAGATTAAATGATAAATTACTAATTAGTAAGATAAATTAGATTAATTGCCCTTACTCTCTGATTAAAAGTTAATTCTTGGTTCTCCAGGTCATGAAATACATGCTGATGCTAATAATTCTGATGAATATTATTGCAGGAACATAATTGGGGTTTGTGGAAAGGGGGATATATCTTAGCAGATAACAAACTTTTGGGGACATAAGATCTATTTTCTAGAATATGGTAAAAGCTGAAATCCTGAACAGCAGAAAACCAGAATTGCCTGCATCCGTCACCCCTCTGCCACCTTAACAGAAAGTTAGTCATGGTGTGTTGTGCATAGTGAGGTTTGACTGCTCAAGGTGCTGAGCACCCTTAACACACAGCAATGTCCTAATGAGTTGATGGTGAATCCCCTGAGCAGCCCTGGCAGAATACACTGTGCTGTGAAAATGATGAATCAATATCTGTTGTATATTTTACCATTGTCCATCAAGAAATCTAGGAAAGAAATCCCTAAAAGAACTTTTTGGATAGATTTAATTTTGTATCTTTTCTTTACATGTAGTGGTATCTTAAAAGTTGATGGTATATGTTTGGCAGTAAATAAGCAAAACTGCGTAGGACAGTCTTCTTTAAATCTCTTTCCTAAATTAAAGGGAACAAACATTTTGGGAAAAAAACCCAGTGCATTATTCCTTTCATGGTGACATAGTGGTGGAATTTTTTAACTGTCTGGGGTATTTCTGCTGCCAGCATCTCACTGCTGTCATGTATTTTTGAGCTGAGTGATATAAAGGCTATCTTTCTCTAGGACAGATGTTGGTAATGGCCTTATTGTGCCAGAATCTTTATGAGTACAAAATACTGAATAAAAGTATTTCCATACATTAATAATAAGTGCCAGAAAAGAGTACACGAGCGGTTTCAAATTTATTCTGTAATGTAGCTGATGTCTCAAAGATAACAGCATTTTGCCCCCAAGAAATACAGCACTTTGTGTATGTGAGGTAATTGCTATGAGTAGCAGTAAATATATATTATTCATTAGGGGACTGTCATTATATGATGTTTGTGAATTCCCCAAAGTCTCTTATCACTGTCCTAATGGCATCTCAGCTTTTTTATGGAAAGCAAGATTTTGGTGTCCTGCTTGACTGACTGATGTTTTGTCTTGCTGAATTTATCCTGAGCTGGTAGCCACTTTTAATCAGCATGTGTGTTTGGTTAATTTAAAATGAACAAACTTTAGAATATTAATTCTTGTATTCGCATTATCAGATAGCAGTCGTTCACACAGAATGTGTAGTGATATGTTATCTTGGTTTTGCGGAGTATCAAATAGTAGAAGTTATTTAATATGTCTCTTTCATGCTAAACTACTGTGCACTGTCTTCAAATATATAAAGGTTCAATATTTGGGCAGCTGCTGTGGGTGGACTTTTTGTCTGTTCAATTATGTTTAAGTGTCGATTTGAAACTTATCTGGTCTCTCATCGGTTGCACATGCGCATGACATTCCTGTTCAAAACTGGAAGAGAAGGCAAGGTAAGGAGGGATTTTCCCTGTTATTAGCAATTAGCAGATCCAGATTCTATTTTGCTGTAGCATTTCTTACCCAGAGGAGCTGCAAGGAGGGAATTACAGTGTGACCTTCACAATGTTTCCTAGAGCCATCATCAATCAGATCTGGCAGGAGCTTTATTGCATCTATCAGTGTAGCTCATAAGCCACATGCTGTCTAGTCTGGGGGAAAAAACAAACAAACAATGAGAGCTACTGTAGGTTTTGTTTAAAATAAAACAACCAGGAGTGAGCTTTTCCCATATGTGCCACCTTTGTAGGCAGATTTCAATTTTACTATGTGCTGTAGGGCTGATTAATAAAATACGACTATTGTAAAACAGTAGAAGAGATTTTCACTTGGTCTCAATGGCATTGGCACATCATTCACAAGCTGTTGCAGCTTCAGCCTTTTGCAGTTGGTGCTCTCCAGTTCCATTGTACTCCTCAGCATTATTTTTACTAAGGAGTTGATGCAGTTGGATTGATTTAGTGTCTTCTGCACACATAAGTGTTAGGGAATAAAGAAGTGTTTTCAGACTTCTCTGTTTCTCATACTATATAACAGCTTTCTCAGTTTGCTATTTTTGTGAGAAGGTGTGTGCCTTCACAGCCTATTCTAGAGCTCATTTGGAGTCAAGTTTACAATGTGGTGTCCAAGGTCAACTGATCAGCTGCAGCATCTCATTTTGAAACATGCAAAACATTATTAACACCCTGCGTTTTGTTTGTTTTGTGTTTGGTTGGTTTTCCCTACTGACCTTCTGGTTTTGGAGTTTTACTGAAATTTAAAACACTTTGTGTTCTTTGATTTTTAGATTTTTGGGTTTTTTTTCATTGTTACACCAAGTTCACTGTTTTCAAAGTCATTTGCTTTCTTTTTGTAGTAGCTTTTCTAATAGCTTTTCCATTTTCTTAGCTGCTGTAAGTACAGCTTTCCAAGGCTCAATACAGTGATAGGTTGTCACTTCATGCCTGGCTTCCTTGCAGGAAGCTGAGGCTCTTGCAGGCAAAGTCCTAACTAACAGGTAGATGGGAGAGCAAGAAGCAGTGGGACAGGCAGAATTGCTAATATGCAATTCTAACGTGGGCATACATTTTTGTATATATGATATATAGAGATATATGTGTAGATACAGACAGGTATGTAGAAAGTGTGAAGAGGTATAGATCATATATGTTAAAACTGCCTTTGTTACACAGGTTTTCTGAGAAAAATGGCTAATTGCTAATAAGTGTGTATTTACTGTTATGCTATCAAGTAAAATATTAAGACCCCAACCTTCAAACTGGTAATGTTGATGGCCAGCTGCAGGCTATGATCTACAATTCTAGTGGGTTTTCATCAGCCAGTTCTTGGTGGTACCAGGATTCTTTGGTACCAGATTTGGGCAAGGAAGCTTGAAATGCTGTCAGAAATGTGCAATAGCAGGTGCAAGGAGAATGCTCATAAAATGTGAAATACATTTAGCAAAATGGTTATCTAATCTGTCAGGAAAAAAATCATGTGAATTGGCTAACTGGCTATGGAAAGACAGACTTTTGTGGCTTTCCTGTGTGTGCTCTGTCAGTTTGAGAGCTCTGTCAGGAGCCTTTTGTGGCTCCAGCTGCTAACTGGCATTAGGCAGGGCAGTGGCTGCAGCTTTCAGCCCCTACCCTAGAGACCGTCAAACCCAAGGGTGAAGAACCTGCCCAAAACAATGCTTTATGTCATTCATCTTCAAACACTGGAGCTGTCCCTGAGGATTTTGGCAGCTGAGGGGAAGGGTTTGACAGACACCCTTGGGTGATTTTGATGATATTGTCAGCTGCTGTGTGCCAGTGATGCCTGTCCTCATTGTTGATCTGGCATCAGCCTCTGGGTCTGAGCCCAGCATGGGGATGATGGGGCCAGGAGACCAGGAAACTGGATGACAAGCTCCACCAGCCAGACACCACAGCTGTGCCGCTGCTTGGTAGCGGGATTTTGAGAGACCAAAGCCATAAACAGTCCCACTACATCAGGAGGATGAGGAAGAAAGGGGAAGCTGCCAGCAGGAATCCACCTCAGAAGCTGCGTCCTGTGTCTTTGTTTGGGGGCTCCTGCTTCATGAGCAAGGAGCAAACCAGCTGGCTGCCTGCTGCTGGCATAGACGGAAGGAAAAACATCGTTTCGGCCCTGCAATCAGGGTGGGCCACAATGAAGAAATGATAAAATGGCAGGAGTTGAAAACAAGATAATGTAAAAGGCAAAGTCATTAGATAAGAAGCAGACTGCTGAGTGTCACTGAGGCAGCAGTGGCCAAGAGCTGAGCTAGAGGGGCCACTCTTTGATGCTGTTCTGCCACTGCGGCTTAGCACAGATCAAACCAAAAGAAAATGGCCTTGTGGAGAGTGGGATTTATTCTTGTAAGCCAAGTCCATTCTAGGGAATAGAGTGAAATACTTACTGGATGTGTCGCTGGCTGTAGGAGATACAGACAGAAGAAAATAAATGCCTGAAAATGCTAGGACCAAACTGATTTTCAACTTTGATTTTAACACATATTATCAAAGAACATCCTTTGGAAGAGATTTGCTTGTTGGAGTGGGGAAACAAATATTAAGGCTGAGAAGCTTCTGTGAATACAGAGAGCTCTTCTTGCTTGATCCCTTTATCTGCACCATGTGTTTGCCATTAGAACCAGGGAAAGCTGTGAGTCTCCTCGGACAGGGGATGATGGGGGCATAGTGAGTCCTTCAGGAAGAGCTGAGAGAGCTGAAAGGAGACAAAGGCTAGGTCAGGCCACGACATTTTGTTTTGAGCTTAACGGGAATGAAATCCACCCTGAAGAGTCTTGGGGAAAATTCTGGATGAGGGCCAGTATGAATAATGCAGTGTGCAGATGCGTGAGACCCCACTTGGTTACAACCCCAGTCCTGTTTCCAAGGTTAGTGAGACAGGCTGAAAAGAGGGATGCTTAACAAGTGAGGTCTCATTTGAAAGGAAAAAACCTCAAACAGTTGGAGACCTTAAAAACCCCAAACAAAATGAAAACCTGAAAGTGTCTCACTTCAGAAATTAAAGAAAACAAGCCCCTGAGCATGCAGAGAGCTGAAAGCACACACCAAGAACTTCAGATAAACAAAACAAGTGTTCTCTGGGGAAAGGAAGAGCTGTTCCCTCTCTGGGAAAGTTTGTCTGTTCCTGTGGCTTGTGAACTTCTCATCTTCTCTGGGACTTTCTGCTGTCCTTGGTTCACTTCTTGCAGTGTCTCGGTCTCCTGCACTTCTTTCCCTGGAGCTCAGAAGTTTTTATGCAAGCGCTCAGCTTTGAATAAATGAATCATCTTATTTGATGCTGGTGAGCTTACTGCTTGGGGTGTTTATGCTGGTCTGCTGAACAGGAGCCCCTGCGGACAGGAGTCAGCTCAGGAGGTGTGTAAGTATGGTGACCCCAAATTAGCCATTCTGCCCCAAAAAGGAGCCCTCTCACTGACCTCTACTGCTGTGACATGAAGCTACCCAGACACCTTCTACCTGTGACAACCATATTCCAAGCCTGATCCCAGGGCTGGTCTGGATCAAACTGTATCCAATGAGCCAAAAAAGCACAACAATTAATTTTGACCTATCTCAAGTCTCAGTCTCTTGATGACTGCTTTTACTGTCTATCTGTAGTGACTGAGCCCCACAGCCTCTCAGTGCTGCAATTCCCTTCACATCCTTTTGGATCATCTCCTTTATTATTGTTTACAAAAGGCCGAGTCTGGATTTTGCGTATGTGGAAAATCTTGCTGAGAGCTGTCACCCCCTTGACCTTATCTTCTCCACATCTCTGTTTTTTCTGTCCTCTTGCTCATAGTTGCTACAAGTAAGTAGTTACTACGTAACTTCTAAAAGTAGTTGGAGTGCTAAAAATAAGCAATACTGAAGCCTTTCATGTAAACAGTAGCTCTCTCTACAACCCAAGGGCAAGTACAGGTGTGTGTTAAAAGCTCATGTGATTGACTTCCCAAAGGAAACAGCTGAAAAATTGATTAAATTACAAGGAAAGCAAAAGTTGTCTTGGAGAGGTATGGTGTCAGGGGATTCTTAGACTTCTTCAACCCTTTTCAACTCATTCAACCTCTTTTTCCTACTCCAGTAATATCTTTTCAAACAGTATGGGACTAGCTCTGCTATACTTACACTTAGAGATTCCTTTCTGGTTTATGGTCAGCACATCTGCAGGCTCCAAGATCTAAGTGCAAACTCAGATTGCCCAAAAGTTTATTGTACTTTTTGAGAGCAAAGGGTGAAATCCATCTTTGAAACTTGGGGTCATTTGGGCTAGGTTTCCTGACATACCAGTCCTTACAAAAACCCAGCTGTTCTGGGGTTGTCATTCTGCCAGCTTTAAAGAAAAACAACCAAATAAAGAATACTCTGCCAAACAGGGATCAAACCTTAGCTTGGTGTGAGTGTGCTTGAAGTAGTCTCAGTCTTTGCATTTACACTAGTTAAGTTCTTCTTCCCCTTCAGGGAGTGAAGAGGTATTTATGAAAGAGTCCAGCCCTTTCCCTGTACATCACTGTAGGGAAGAGCTGCTTCCTACTGAACTCTAAGTGCTTTTCTCTGTGAGTTCGGATCTGAATAACCCCAGAGCAAGATCTAAATGTAAATATGTGAAAGTAAAGTTACATGAAATAAAGGTACACAGCTTTCCTAAGTGTGACTGCAGAGCTCTTCTTGCCCAGGAGGCATCACCTGGATGGTTCAGTCACCTGAGTGAGCCAGGACCAAAGTTGCCCAGAGACAACATATCAGGAATGTGCTCTTGCTCAGGTTATAGCTTGAGCTATATATATATAATAAAAGAAGTGTGTGCCCTTATAGCAGGTTGTTATCAGTGACTTACAGAGCACTTGGAATACCCTAGAGTAGCTCTTGGCATGCTAATAACTCATAAAGAATTAATGACCTCATGGGGTGGGATAGGGAGTAGAAACTGGAAATGGCAGATCCTCAGGGTGCAAAGGGGAAGGAGAGAGCTGACTTAGTCTGCCTGAATGCTCGAAAAATAATAAAGTTGTAAGAATTTTGGTACACTGGTTGCCTCTCATCAGCCTTGCTAGTGCCTCAGAAGTCCCAAGATTTCAGTACAAAGCCATAATCTTTGCTTTAATAAAGTGCATAGGGGAGAGATAAGCGTGCAACAATCCTATGGCATCTTTTCCCTTTTTTGCTCTGGCCTCCCCTGGTTTATACACTTTCGTCTTAACTCCTGCAACTCAAGTGACTTTGGGAACTCTGGGCTAAACGAGCATTTGTCTACTTTACCTGGAAACTAAATTTTTGGAGTAATGGTAGGTGTTATATCCTGAAGGGCATTTGTCACACCCTTTTGAGCTACAGTTTACAGGGGCTAGCTCACCTGCCCCTTCTGTCAGTCTATAGAGCAAACATCTCACTCTCCTTTTTTACCACCGTGGACTCCTTAAATGAGCAGTGTCACGCAATGCTATAATATTTGCTATTAAAATTACAAGCTGCACTTATCTCCTGATCAGCCAGTGGAGAATAGCTGTGCAAATTATCCCACTGATGTGAGACGTGCTGGGGCTCTCCACGCATACGTGCTCCTTTCTTGGTTGTATTTATTAGGGTCAGCTATAGGCCATCATGGCCATTCTGGATGATTTATCACTTCATTATAGTAGTATGCCAAAATGATCCTTCCCCTATTCAGTTCAGCTGCACCCAGTGCAATGAAACAGTTAAAAGTATGTGTGTAATTTTAGAGGGCACTTATCAGCTCTGAGAGTGGTGAAACGAAGCATGGCTCTGTGTGTACCATAGCATTTCACAGGGCTATTTTGCTACAGTCAATAATAAAGAACATTTTTGCTTAGTTCAGAAAAGCACAAAATAATACTGAGCACCTGTACCTTGTGATAAGTCTGTTGGTGTGTAACTACCTGAAAGCAGACAAAGGACATGGCAAGGAGATTTTTCCTTGGGTTGGAGAAGTTATTAGTTATATAATTCTCCAGAGTTGTGATTATTGGACATTTTCTGAGATAAGCCTACCAAGGAAATGTTAAATTCCTTTTGTCAGAATTTCTTTATTAAAATGAGAATTTCTTCCCCATGAGATTTTTGTAAGGAGGAGACAGACTCTCCACATTCACCCATGGAAGTTGTCCAAAGCACAAGGGGGGGAAATGCCATTTCAAACTGTTAAGAATGGAATGATAAAAGCCACCTGGAAAAATAAATGTTCAGTGTTTGCTGATTCCACTGTAAAGTGCATTTTCCCGTGGAATTGTTATTGCAATAAACCTTATAAAGCATTTAATAATATTATTAATTTTTAATTTGGCTTTATAATTAGAGTTATGCCTCTTTCTTCCTGTGCGTAAGAAATAGCATCCTACAGTGACTCTTTCTCTGCCTGCAGCAAGTGAATTTTTTGTCATTGACTAATAAGAGAAAGATGAGGGACTTGGGACCCTAACAATAGGACTGCTGGGAAATCACAGAGCACCAGCAGAGAGCCCTTTGAATGAGAGTTTTCATTGTCTGCTGCCATTATCTTGTTTTGCATTCAGTTTGTCTGCTGGCTTGTGACTAGTGGTGAAGATTACTCTAACCTGGGCTTTTGAAGGTACTATTATTTTCCTTTTTTATCTGATTGTACCATGGAATTACTTTACTGAATTCAAATTTGACAGTGGTAGACTGTGTGTCCTGGATGATTAAAAGCTTTGTCATCGTAAAGTTGCATGTTCTTTAATTTAAGGATCAGAAGGCTACATCTCATCTCTTCTAAGTGTGAAGGCTAAGAAATAGCATTATTAAGCTAGCTAAACAACTGTAAAATATATATTGAGACTAGCAAAGAGATTGACTTGGGTAATTTTGTATTGCTCTAGCTTCTTTATCTTCCCAGAGGCTTTTTTTTCTACATTCTTCCTATGTGCACCCGTTTTTTGAGTCTTTCAAGGCAAGAATTGGGTATTGCGTAAGACAAATAATAAATAATGTGTCACTACTCTTTTGCTGTATTGGTATTATGGGATCTTTATTAAGATACTTGTTAGGTCAGTTTCTAGGTTAAAAATATTAACTTCTGAAGGGAAAATTTAAAGTGGTGTATTGATTGTGATTGATAGCTGCTTTTACAAATGATCATCTATCAGCGTCTACTCGTTCAGGGCACTTTACAGTGTAGGATGATCTTAGTGTAACTGCATCATCCAAAGATGACAATATTTCTGCTGGACTTAGAAAACATTAAACTGGTTTGTCTCCGCAGTGAAATCACTTCACTTCTAAATATCCTCCCCCAAAATAATGATATTCATTATTATTCATATTTGTGCTTGTTCTTAAGCAGAAGCCTGCTCCAGACTGGAGTTTTTTTGGACATGGCATGCATTCATTGCTGAATGGTACCCTAACCTCTATTCAGTTGCCATTCTTTTGTGGGTTTTTTTGCCTTGCCTTAGGTTGTATTTGATTGAGTGCGTGCATCTGATTGAATTTTTGTATGATAGAGTCAGTATCGTGGCAAATTGCTTTGGAAGACAAATGGTGAGAAAGCACCCCTTTGTAAGAAATGAGACCAAGGTGCTCCAGCGTAGTGATTTTCAGTCTCATAATACAGACTCTTGCCAATGAAAATTTGTTTGGGTCTGCTTTCTTATCAAAAGACTGTGGTTAGAAATTATGGAGGGAATTTCACTTCAGCTTCTTTTCAATCACTGTCCTTCAAAGATGGAATGCAACTAGACATTTACAACCAAAGGCAAAGTGAAGTAGAGGGCAACCAGCTTAAACGCTGATTGAAGAAGAGAAAGGTTTGAAATAGTAACTTGATTTGTGAAATAAATGCATTGGTGCTTACCTACATCAGGTGTAGAAGAGCAGTAATGGGATGTAGAAGAGTAGTGATGGGATATTTAACTGCATTATTCAGTGTACATCAAGGGCTGGAGCTAAACTGACATGACTGAATTGGTGTTGATAGGTTAGGAAAAGCAGAGGTACTGAGGGCAGGGCAAACCCCTGCCCTCCTTATCCATGAGACCTGAGGGAATAGGCATACTCTTTGTTAAAATGATTTTCATTATGTTTGTGGTGGCTTGTCGCATTGGCTGTTCTTGATACATGGCTGACAGCTTTGAGCTAGAAGTGCTTTCTTTCCCTCCACCCTTCTCTTGAGACAGTTGGATGAAATCTTTCGTTCGAGCATCAAATGGGTTTTTTTTGTATGTTATGTTTTTCACATCAAGTTTTTGAGACTGGGAGAAAAAGATTCATGGTGAGGCTGTGACAGGAGGAAGCCAAAGTTAGATTGAAATGAGAATGCATTTTCATGAAGTAATGTTACATTTACTAATCTTGAAGATTAGCATTTGGAAATGTGCCTTTGAATTGAGGAGAAACTGTATTAATCTATTCTCTTCTAAATTAGGACTCAACTATTGGTATTTGCAAGGCACTAAGAAAGCATTCACTTGGCCCATCTGTATTGAAAAATGGGAACCTGAAGCTAAGTGTCATATGTTCACAAGTCCTGTCTGTCCCTGGTTCTTGTAGCAGCAGCCTCATGTGCATGCTGTGTGAGTCAGAAACCCAGGAGTCTATGGGAGCTCCACTGTGGCTCCCAGTGGTGCCCCTTAATATGTACTTCAGAAAATGTAGGTCTAGATATTTCTTTTACTTCTATTTTCAGTAAAACTGGTTAAGTACACGTAAAGGTTGTCTTTTAAATGATAAGTAATAATATTAATATTAAATATATATGTGAATGTAACATATGACTATTTAAATAACTTTGTAACTATATTTAAATAGCTTTACTGTAATGAGAAAGGTCCTTTTCACTTTTGTTTTAGTAAACATGGGATCAGATTTTCAAATTAAAGGCATGTGAAATCTGATAGGCATTTAGAGTGGCATACATCCTGCCAGACTCAAGTCACACATGGGGGAGAGCAGGTTTGCAGATGAACTCCTTCTCAGTAGACTTTCTTTACAATCAGGGGATAGAAATGTGCTTCTCTAGGATGTAATTAAGCTGATCTGTTCTAGATGTCTATTTTAGGAAGCCTAAATTTCTTCATTGTCTGTGCATTGAGCCTAGGGCAACTAGCTGAGATACAGATGACTGCATTGTAAGCATTGGCATTTAGTCAAAGGAATGTCACCTCTAAAGCTCAAATGGTCTACCTCCCTACTTTCAGCCCTATAAAATGAGTAATTCTTCTGAAGTAAAAGAATTTATTCAGGAGGCTTAAAACAAGATGATCATTCTTTGGATTTGCATATATAGCTGGATTATTTATATTCCTAATTTGGGTTTACTCAATGCTCACAGAAAAAACTGTCGTGATGTCTTTGCATGGCTACTTCAACGTTTTGAAAGCTCATGGGACTCAATGAAAACATCCTTGAAAAGAGACTGGAAATGCAGTATTGGTGGCTGAGACAGATTATTGAAATATTAGTTTTATGATATAAAATACTTAGTGGTGTATTTCTGGGCATTGCTGTATAATTTTAGTTCTCTGCTTTATGAGCAATTTGCCATATTGGTCTCCTATAAGATCATTCATATATTAAATACTGGTTCATTCAACTGTGAGATTTTTATTTAGGCTGCTGTGCTCAGTGCCTTACTAATGAAGATATCTTGCATTTGTGGAGACTTGACTGTGGTTCTTAAGTTTAAAACCAATAAATGTTGAAAATTAAAAAGTAAATTGTGCCGTCAGTCACAGAAAAACATTCTCTGAAGACAGGAAAAGCGAAAAAGAAACTGACTGTATAGAGGTTTGGGAGTTATCATAGGGGAAACTGCAGCTAGAATTTGGGAAAATTTTGTTGCTTGTGTCCTTGGAAAAGGTGCACATTAGAGGCCCTCATTTCTGGGAAGCGGGAAGTGTCTGGGTGTAACCAATAATCTACTAATCCATTTAAGCATGAATCGTACATCTGCGTAATGTCAGGGATTTGAGATTTTGAAGGGAAGTCCAGGGAGAACCAGTGGCTTGAATTTATTGGCAAAACCTGATTTTTCAGTAAGTATACTTGAGATTTGGACAAGAGGTGTACACATAATACATAATACACATAATTGAGAAATATGGCTTTCTTTAGCAGAAATACATACATAAAGTATTGTATTGCAGGCTTATCTCCTAAAAGGCTGTTACTTAATAAAACTTTTATTTGTTTTGGTTTTTATTATATACTATATTATATTACATATTAAATCCATTATATATTATATATATTTATCATTCTCAGGTAGCTTAGTAGAGCAATAATTTCCATATCATTTGCTGAGGAGATTTACATAGAGGTGGCTAGAAACTAAACATGCAACAGCACTCAAACGACTCCAGTGGGAAAAGAACACCTATAAAAATAGGGGCTTGCCCATGAGACCCAATCAGGCAAATTCTTATACATGCATGTGTTCACATTGAAACCATTAGGAAAACTGAGAGACTTAAAGCTGTGTATTATCACACCAGAAGGTCAAATAAAACTGCAGACATAAAAGATGCAGAGCACCTTGTGATGCTCCTTTATCCTGGGGCTAATTTCACTCCTAAGGCAGACAGTGTACATAACCCATGTTCTGTATTTTTTTTCCTGTTGACATTTGTTTACTGGTATCAGCCTTTGACTGACTTTTGTTGCTGTTTAAGTCTTAAAAATAGTTCAAAGACTTAAAACCATTGAGGCTATTTTTATAAAAATTGTAATTCTTCACTGCTTCAGGCTGAATATTTGCTATCTGGCTACATCTCACTTGTATTACCTACTGTAGGTGACCTCCCACAAAGGTTCATTATTGTTTGAAACATGATGATTATTGCTATATTGTTTTACCTAAATATTTTTTCTTGAAGGAAAGAGATAAGTTAAATATTACTAAGAGCAGGAGAGGTAAAGCATTTGTTAGAAAGTGTCATTCATAAACACATCACATACACTCAAATGTAGACCACCACATAGTTGCTGTTTAGTTTAGGCAAGCATGCATTTACATGTTCTTTACAAGGGCTTAAGATAGTTCAGCAGCTGGAGTTTATGTTAACATTCCATATTAACCAGAAAGGCAAGATGGAGCTAAATGAAGGCATCAAGCCTTGGTGGATTATTTCTGTGCTTTCCCAAAAACTACCCAGATCCTTAGCAAAACACCACAAGTTGCTACACATGTTGGTAAGAAGAGATCTGTTGTAGATATTTACACAACCCTCTTTATCCTACTATCTAGAGAACTGCTGAGACCTTAGATTCAACAAAATTTAAAGGACTGGGCAAGGATTAAGAATTTAAGTTCAAGGAACAATCTTCTGGAGGTGCCTCTCTTTCACTATTGGCTTTGCTTTGGAAGACACTGGGCTATACCTGCAGCCATATAGTGCATAAGTGCTTATACCTCTTTGCTTCATAAGGATATTAACAAGTACTACTTTGGATAAGATTTCTTGTCTTAAAACTTCCTTGCAATTAGTTGTCTCCCTGGGAAGTAGTGAGATCTGACCTAGTAATCTAGTAAAGTGTATTGCAAGTGTAGTTCTGGGATAAAAGCAGCCTACATCAAGAGAGAACAGGCTCTCAGTTTCACAAGGGTGGAAGCACCTAAACTTTTTTCTTCAAGCAGCCTCACTTGCTGACTATAAATATGTCTGAGGAGAATTGGCCCTACCTTCTTAAAAGATGACTAGCTAGTGCCCATCACTGCTCCCCTTTCTGTTGCTATCCGACTACCAGTGTCCCATAGAATATGTATATACATATGTGTGTATGCATATATATATAAAAATATATATACTCCAGGTACTTTTCTTGAGTCAATGGAGGATGGCTGAGAGAAGCTATGCTGTGAAATGGCATTCAAATCTATGTCTACCCTTACACTGCACTGCCCCACCACTGCTTCATAAACCATAGAATCATAGAATAGTTGGGGTTGGAATGGACCTTAAGATCATCAATTTCCAACCCCCGTGCCATGGGCAGGACACATCATGCTAAACCATTCCACCCAAGGCTCTGTCCAACCTGGCCGTGAATAAGTGAAACCCCAAAGTTATGAATTGGAATACCTTTGTCATAGGAAAGATAGTTTAAACTGTTATGAACAGCTGGTCTTGAATATGTATGCATGTGTGTGTAGTCTGCAGGCATTTATACTATGTAACAGACATCCACAGATAAGCAACTAGAAATACAATATCATATGTAACCCATGGTAGGGGAATTTTGAAAGCCTTCAGGAGAGATTTCTTCCTATCTTTTCAGCTACATTTCCATTTTGTCATACACAGGAAGCACCAAAGCTTTCCACCTTTCCATGTTGCATTCATTTGCCATGCTGCTTGTGGATTCCAAAGCCTTGCCAGGAAGTACTTAAAAAACTGCTGACTTTTCTCTGTCGTTACATGTCAGCACAAATAGTTTCATTAAATTAATCTTACAGTGCCAGAGTATGTAGGCATTTTCTATTATTATTGATTCTGTAAGTGTTGAATAATGTGGTTGAACCATACTTCTAGTAAAAAAGCATGTAGTGGGAATTGCATTATACTCAGTTTCACCTGGAGAACAATGTCCTGAGAGTTAAAATGCAACAATAAATGAAGTAGGTCACTTTGAAAGTTGATGTGCATAACAGTGTACATTCCTCCATTATAATATTTGCTTATCCAGTATCATTCTCTTCTGTTTAATTATCAGAAAAAAAAAAACACAAGGTAAAAAGGATTAAAAGTAAAAGGTAGGTGTAGTAGCCCAATGGTTCATTATTCCTGCAAAAACTTCCAAACAACAAAACAACCCTTTACTGATTTTGTATTTATTGACCTTAAGCCAAATTTCAAAAGGGAAAATAAAAAATGTCCCTAATGTAAACCACAAAATATTACTGAACTGTTTACTTCTCATAGAAATGCTCAGTATGAACTTTACTGCTCTTTGCATGGTTGCTTTGTAGTCTTTAAAAGCACAGAGCTGCATTGTTATCAGAGCAGCTAATGCTTTCCACAGAGATGCAGGAAAACACCCCTGCTAGGAATGCACTGCCCCAGGGAGGAGAAAGCTAAATGTGAGCCTATTTGCAGCTATTGCTTTCATTTGAAAATAATTATAACATTTAGGCTATTGGTGACATTGCCTCTGGTAATTTCAGCAGTTCAGAGTGTCTGAGTGTGTTTCACATATAATACACAGAAGTATTTTGCATATGTATTTAATAAATACCGTTTTTTACCTGCAGGTGTTTTCCTATGGTATGGTCTATGCAGCCCAAAATTTCTATGTTTAAGTCGTGCATACTCCAAGAAGCTGAGTATACTGCATAATAGAAGCTTGTTCATTTTTGCTTCCACATAGCTACTGAGTCCCTCACATAAACTAATTAAACCCTATAGGAATAGGGACTCTTCTCTGAGGAGCTTGGGGTGAGTTGCAGCCTTCCTGCCATACCCCAAGTGCCTGACCCAGGAGACCGAGATGTTTTCTGCCACCACTCGCCTCCCAATAGCTGTCGTGTTTCTATCCACAGCAACATGAGGAAAGTCATTTATGTTCATGTATATTTGTGTGTGTGTGTGTGTGAACACACGCACATGCTTACACACACACACACACACACATATATGCATATACATAGGCATAGACCTTGCCAGTGGTCCCTTCCAGCATTAACCATTGTGTGGTATCTACAGCAGAGACTGTTGTTTCACAATAGCTTTAAGTGTGAATGCATGCTGCTACTAAAAGACATGATCCAGCTCATCCTCCCTTCCTTGCTCTTGCCCTTCCTGGGCACCAGCAGAAGCTCTTGCAGGCACACAGTAAGCTGGCTCTGTGCCCTCCTCTGGCTCACCCCATGGCCCAAAATGCTAATGTTGGCCTAAAGAAAGGCATGAAAAGGAGGAATCAGAGACAGTAAGCTGAAAGCACCCTATGAGGATCTTGGAAGGGAGAAGAGGAAGTTCAGAGAGCATCAACAGAAGGGATTTTTTTATGTTCAGTTGTGTATGTCATCCTCTCACACAGTGTGTTAACTGATGACAATCTAAAGAGAAGTAGATGAATACCTTTTGAATTTAAACTCTTAGCAATGTCAAAATTACCTTTTTCTGACTTTCCTAGGTATATTGTTTGGGTGATATGTCACAGTTAATGTCTAAATAACTGCTACTCCTTGACAAGCATCAGATTCCTTAAGAACTTGATTTCTTCCTGCTTAAACAGCACTTAGCATGATTGGATCTTAACCGTTAATGAGAATCACATATTTTCTGTGAAAATTATGTCATATGATAAACTAACAGGAAAGAAGAGGAGAGTCTTAGGAAAAGATGTTACGTGAGGCTCTTCAGAGACTTATTTACTGGTAAGCCTTTCAAATCCTGCTAGATTAAGATCTCTGGTTCACCCTTCATGGCCAGCTGAAGTTAACGCTACCTGTGCATGGCTAAACTACTTGTGATTTAGCTCCCAACCTGCTGTGATGTTTAAATACTAACCAGAAATAGGGATTTTCTGCATTAACATGACTCTTTCAGCCACAGTGCTCATCAGCTGAAGTAAGACAGGAATCACTTCCATGTGTGGGACAGAGGAAGTGTGATAGCCTTGACAATCGTGCCAATGTAACTCCAACATCTAAGAGATTCTTGTTATCCTTTTGAGATGAGGTTATTTCAAAGGGCCTGTATAGTGCCTCATTCTGTAACTATTCTGCCTCTTTTTTCTCTGCTGGGACCTTTGTAACAATTCAGGATAGACAGAAAGGAGCCTATAACTTATTATCTCCACTCCATAATTAGGTTTTGTCATATGTTCACTTCTTTACAAACTACTACATATCTGTCATATGAAGAAAGCAGTGTTTCTTCATCATACCCTTTAATACCATGAAAGGATAGGGGCAGTTGGGCTATGTACATATTGTCACTATTAATACTTCAGACAGACACAGGCTGTTTTTCTGATTAAAATGGTGTGCAGTAATATCAGGAGGTGATAGATTATGTCATGTTCTTTCCCCCATATGTGCTGACACTGTTACTCAAACATTGGTTAAGCAGAAAAGTAGCAAGTCCAGGCTGAAGGCTCTTCTGGGCTCCTAAGCACCTCATTTGTAACAACCTTTTGCAGTTCTTCCTATTTACATCACTTTACTCGCATAAAACTGATTTTTGCAAAATGGAAGAGGTCTTCTTCAAAGTCTTGGCGTGTGGGAAGGGGTCTCAACCTGGAGCAAAGCAGTTTCTTCAGACAGCTGCCAGCTGGGTTGTTTGCAGCACTTTTGTTTGACATCTTGTCTCCTGCCAAGATGACAATAAGATTTATTATTCTAGGCAATTAGGGTGAGTCTTCTCCACTTGGTTTTCATCTTTGGTAAGATAAATTCGGTGATGAAACCCTGAAGACTTCTTTTTGTGTTGCTGATTAGGGCCCTGAAGGCCAGTATCACCATAATATGTCATCACTGCTTCTCCCCTCTCTGTGTTTAAGCAATAGAAACAATTTAAGTTAAAAGTAAGTGATACCTTTAATTTTGTTGCCTTACCTGCAGCAAGAATATAACAGCTGTATGCACTGCAAGATATGCAGATGTGACAGCCACGTCTTGGCTAAGTCTGGGGGACTGATGTCATGCCTTTGCCAGAAAAACAAGTAAACATTTTATTGGGACTGTTGTTTGGAAGAAATGGGAAATGATCCCTTGGGCACAGATAACCTTAGAAAGGCCTCAGCTGAGGCAGTGTGTCATGTGGGGAGCTGCATGTGAGGGGCAATGTGTACTGTTGGAGAGATTTCAGAAGAAGCAGGAATAATCAGAAGGTTGGAAGATGCAGCCTGTGAGAGACTGGGGATGGGATTTTGGTTGCTTAGCAGAGAGAAAACTGAAGAGAGGCATGATAATAGTCTTCAAATATGTTAAGGCTGTTACAAAGAGATAGAGAATGTGTTCCCCTTCTCTTCTCTGGACAGAACCAGAAAAAATGGGCTTAAAACTCAGCAAAGGAGGCTGGCAGTGCATGTTAGAAACACTCATTTCTTATGTTAACAGTGATTGGAAGTTGCTGGCAGAAGTCAAAGTTTGAACTAACTTCCATGAAGAATGAAATATGTATAGCTGATATCACCTTGGATGAGAATGATGAGCATCACTTCCTCAATGTTTCTTTCAGCCATATTATTTGAGTGGGCAAGAACTCTTCAGGTTGTGTTTGTTCCCGTATTTTTCTAACCTTCTCCTTCCCAAAAGATTTATTTTCTCTTGTTTTCAGTAATGACTTTCCTCAGGCTTAATAATGTCTTAACAAAGTCCACTTGGACACAATAAGGAACATTTTTCATGAGGGTAAGATTGGATTTCTTGGCTGCTCTCTTCAGAGAGTGACCTGACAGCTTCTGTTTCCCCATCTTGAATAGAGTATGATTGTCATACAGTAATGCAAAATGGTTTTGACATCTTAGAGAAAGCTTTAATTGCTAAATACCACTGCTTCACTTTCATATCCTTAGTTCTGTCTTCTCACATCACAGTTTCATATTCACCTAACGCTTTTCATATAATTTCATATTTAGAATTATTCTGTCCTCTTTTATTTTCTTCTTTTATTGTGTTGAAATTGAATTCTGCAATTCTTAGTAAAACTGACATGGGCTCTTCACCTTTGATAGCAGCTGCAGGATTAGTTGCTTTGTCATCTCAGCAGTAAAACCTTCCCTTTCTATCCCTCCCACTTGCCTCTGAAATGGGCAGAAATTAAAGACGACTATCTCATGAAGCTGCTGTCGGGCTGGGACACACTTACTGTCCCCTTCTTTCAGTTTTTAGTAGCTGGCATTTCCCACTCCCTGACGAGAGTACATAATTATACTGAGTCAGCCCACCACTCACACTTGCGAGATGCAGCCTCTGAGAGATATGACTTGCCGAAGACAGCCTGCTCAAAGAAGTGCACACGCAATGAAGCACAAGTCAGTGATTATTAAAGCCTAACTCTTTTGGAGGATAATTTCCCACTGAACATTTAAAGGAACAAATGTTGGAGAGGCTGATCAGACATCTCACTCTGGCGTTGCTGTCTGTGCTTCTTCCCTCCTGCCTCTGTTGTCTCATCCTGCTTCGTCTGATGGCTGCAGCTTTAGAAGTAGCTTTAGTACCAAAGGAATATCTTTGAAGTATCGTAGAAATACCTTTTGCACAGAATATGACCAGCAAGAGTCCAACTGTACTTTTCAGCTATCTTCTTAGAGTAGAACACCAATATCCATGTTTTTACCCCTCTGGTGTAACATGAAAACTTTCAGTGACTTTTATGGTTCAATTACTTTTGGCAGACTTCAGTTCTTCATGTTAGACCCACACACTTGTATAAACATTACTGGCTTCAAGCTGTGTTAAATATAATCACTTAGCTATAAAAACAAAAAGCCAGAGATAATGACTAAGATTCCACTTTTTATAAACATTTTTGGGCGGAAAATAATGATTTGGAGTGGCAATCACACCCTACTCGCTAATATTTTTCCCTTTTGGGTTCTTCAGCTCTTGCATCTTTGCCTATTGTCATTCTCTTTGTCTTTGCTAAAAGCATTTTTTTCCTACTTTGAACACCACAGAAATAGATTCTGCCTAAATTGTGTCTTAAAAAACACACAGAGATACATGACAACGGGAAACATAAAGCAAAAGCTGAAATGTGACACCACCACTCCTTAAAGAGAAGAATACTGAATATTAAGTGAAATCTTGGAGTTCCTTGTACTGCTGCCTAAAACCAGCTTGATGTGGGTGGTGAGCATTAAAAACAAAGTGTGCTGTGGAAAGGATATAATGAGGAAAAAGATCAGAGAATATATTTGCTTTATGTTGATTATTGAGAGTGAATGTTTGTTCTACAGGGCAGTCAAATTAAAAAGAAACTAAAAAATAATCTTAACAAATTCAGCGTGCAGGCAAAAGCCGCTCTAAGTGATGGCACAGAAGTGATGCAGGTTTTGTTTCATTTCATTGCTTCATAGAATAGTTAAGATTGGAAAGGACCTTAAGATCATCCAGTTCCAACCCCCTTGCCATGGGCAGGGACACCTCACACTAGACCATGTTGCCCAAGGCCCTTTCCAACCTAGCCTTGAACACTGCCAAGGATGGAGCGTTTACCGCTGCTTTGGACACCCTGTTCCAGTGCCTCACTACCCTCACAGTAAAGAGCTTCTTCCTTATATCTAACCTGAACTTCTCCTGTTTATTTTAAATGGATCTTGGGACATTTGTTGAAAATACCTTCCTTCTACACCATCCTCCAAAGCAATGGATCTTTAGTCTTTGAAAGTTAAAAATAATTACCCAAAAGAAGAAGGGGAAAAAAAAAAAAAAAAAAAAGAACAACTTTCTTCACATTTGAAAACTGACACTAAAAGCATGGAAATGTTTTTCCCTACAAATGAGGTCAAAACAGCCTCTTCACTCCCCCAGCACTGCCCAAACTTGAACTCTCTTAAAGACGCTTCCTGAATTTCAGAAAGCCCAGTTGCACATTACATGAATATCACAGACTGTACTAAGAAATTAACTTGCTTTATATATATGACTGTAATCCAAGCCTTTAGTTTAGACAAAAAATAACTGTGCCAAATGGTAATATTAAGCCTTGTGTTCCCTCCCATTAAGCTGAGCTCTGGGAGTGGTGAGGCTTAAGGAACGACTGATTGACATGATTAGCTGCTGCTTCTTCTGCAGACCTCACTCCTACACTTGCCCAGGTGTGAATCTGTCTAGTTCACTTCCCATACACACTTTAAAACCTCTGAATGAGGCTTGGTGTTGTTTCCAGTATAGGCAAGCAGGTAAGTTAATAGCTGAGTAGGTCACAGATGTGGGCTTCTATTCTTGCCACTTCCCACTGTGGATGGGGCCAACAGGATGAGCTGTTATTCTGTGCATTCCCAGAATTTCCTGTGTGTGTGCCTGAAAGGACGTGGTGAAGCTATGGAGATATGCTCCCAGAAGCTTTTGCAAAACCCATCTGGAAAGGTGAGAAGTATCTTATGTACATTTGATAGGCCTCCCACACCTGAGCCGGGTTAGTCCATTGAGCAGTAAAGCAGATGTTCTTGCAGCAAAAGACACGTTTTATCAGATATTTAAGTATGAATTTCATGATGATCAGTTGGTTGATTATATGGAAGGTATTAACTACTGAGCAGTCTCTAACAGTTTTGTTTAAACTGTAAATCTCACAGAGAGCTTCACACAAACATTCTGAGTAAGAATAAAAAGATACCCTCGAACATCTTTTCTAGCTGTTTGTACAACCTGGGTAGAATTTCAACGTTATCATCTTCTCAAAGGATAAAAATACTCCAAATTTCATAGTAATATAGCTGAATTTTTGAGAAGTCCAAAGGGTCATTTTCTCTGTGGTCTAATTTGCTCTGTTGGTGAAGAGGAAAGCGTGTGGTTAGTATTACTAGAGAAAGTATGCAATTTTATTGATGGCACTGCTTTAGTTTGCTTGGTTTTAGAAGACATGGATTTACTTAGGGAAAATCCAGATGCAGATGATTAGATGAAAGGAAAAACTACCAAGAACAATAGGATGAGACTAAATCTGTGGAGCCACCGTAATATATCTGTGTATCTGGATAGCTATTTTCTCATAATGAGTAACAGGACCAGGAAACCCTTTAACATATGTTACATTCATAGTGAATCAACACACGGTTTTACTCATATCCTTTTTATACTTTTATAAACCAAAATTTGGATCTGGTTCCAGCAATTTACAAATGTTTTATGGAAACTGAGTCAAAGAAGTTGGCAGATTTTCCAGTTTGGAAGGCCACTGGAATGTTTTGCGAAAGCCATGATAATGTCTTAGTAATAATGAGGTAAGAGTAATAAATTTTTCTGAGTTGCAGATAGTAGGATTCTTTCTTAATTTTACTTGAATATTTAGAGGCTAATCACTTTCTAGGAGGTTCCTCCAGATTTTCCCTTTCAGATGATAGATGCTGTATAAGTGTAATGCTGGAGGAGTCCATGAGGAGCCTTCTTTCTTTTTCTTGTACTTACATGGAGATGCATGGTTTGATTTGATTTGGCAGAGCTAGACTGCACTGTTTTGTTAATATCTTTGTTTAGTAGTTACTGCAAAAAACGTGGTCTCTTCTAATATTAGAAAAAGTATTGATGAGTATGTACTGATTTTCTAATCCCGAACTTAGTTTCTCAGAAAACTAACTGAGAGAACATAGGATTAAGTTTGTATATTTAATATAAGGGTCAGGAAAGTATATAGTGCTCCCTGGAAATTGTGAGGGTGTGATAACATCCAAAAACTCTCATCACTATTACTTAAGTATTTCAATATCAATGTGAACCACCATGTCCAAATGTTGAATGTGTCCTACATGATTTTGGCATAAATAACATGATGTTTTTTCTATTTCATTTACTCCTTAGGTTTTGAGGGTTTCTTTTGTATATGTGTTTGTTGGTGGCAAGTATTGACAATTCCTGCAAGCAGAATCTGTCACTGATACTGCACTTTTCCAGGATTGCTGAAATGGGGAATGAAAAATGCAAAGGGGTGACAAACTGGTTTCTTGCTGCCACTGTATTGTGCTAAAGATTTTAGGAATATAGCTGGATCTTCTCATAGGTGGGGGTAAAGCAAGGAGTAAATACATCAATGTTAACAAAATGTTATGTGTGTAAAATCAGTGTGTTAGTTTATTTACTCTATGGTGCCACCTAATGTGGCACATGAGGGTCTATTTGTACAGGAGCTCTTGGATAATTTTCTATCTGTAGAAGTTGTATTATCAGTAGTCTGGCTCTGGTGTCCTTTCTGAGAAGCAAGCTGTGTTGAATGTTTGATGTGGTAGTTCAGAGGGGCATGTTGGCAGTCTGACCACTCTGTGGCTTTAATCAGAGAACTTCAATGTGTTGCAATGCTTGTGAAAAGAAGGTGCCAATGTGTTAGTGTTTTCACAGACAGTAAATAATGTCAGCATAGGCAGTACTGGAAGACTGTGAAGAGCCTGAGACTAAAATATTGCAATCTAAATATCCAGCCTTCCTCATCTGATCCTTGAAGCCACTAGTTCCATACTTATGAATGAATCTAGAAAACCACCAGGAATATGTCAATGTTATTGCATCTGTAGATCAGCTTAAGTGGAGCTGGAATGGCACTGAATTCTTGTCTTGTACCCACCCTGAGGATAACTCCTCAGCTACCAGCAGAAAAATGGTCCTTTTTTGGCTCTGTTAGACCTTGAGACTCAACAAAACCTCTGAGATTTTGATTTCCTTTTAACCTGGTATCTGCCTGATATGCATGCCAGTTGGACATGTACAGGATGTCTTTGGGGTGTAATATGCTTTCCTGTATATTACTGTGATTAAAATACAGTAGTATACATGCATATGTATAGTACATTTGTTGTTCATGAACACACAAGTATGTAATAAGGAGGAGTGGTTTCTCCTGTGCATTTTTAGAATTAACAGAACTTTAGGGAAAATCAGTGTGCCACATATTCATATTCTGTCTTAAACTCTTAACTCCTTTAGTCCAGTTATGATGATAAATGATTAATTTATCACTTTTTTTGTACTCTCCTATGTCTATATACAGTATGTTTATTAGCAGGATAGGAAGCACATTCTCACTGCAGCATTAAGAGGGAATATTTCCAGTAATAGCAACAGACATCTATAAATTTGAAGCAAAGTAGTTAAGCAACATAGAACAGCAAGCAGTCTTAGACAAACCTTTTGTGTTTAAAGAAAGCTGTATTTACTTCAAAACCTATCATTTAAAATATATAATGGTAGATCATCATCTCTTTGTTTTTGTTGTATTTTTAGTTTTGATTACTCTGTTTTTGGTGCCATATAGTCTGGAGTTATTTTAACTAGCACTCACACCATAAACAGTCTCTACAGATTTATTATTCTTACAATTCATATTTACCAAATACTGCTTCTTCTGTTAAAGCAGTTTACTCATAAATTACTTACTTGTATCAGAATCTCAATAGTCCATGAACTTTTTCGGTAGCTGCTGAAGAGCAAGAAAGGGAAGCTGGACCACACAGCCACCACTGGAAACTGTTACAGTTAGTATCCTCTATTAGAACTTGCTTTTACTGGATTATCTTTTTTGATTGGCCACCCAGCATTCTTTTGACTTTAAAGGTTTGAAAAGTGAGTCAGGCATGTAATTTGAATGATTATAGTAAAAATTTGGAATAGATTGCAATTTTATGTGTGTTTGACCTAACAGCAATTCTAGTTTTTAGATTATTCTTTGAATCAGTAAATCTTATATTTAATTCAGACAGTGCCAAATCAATGGTTTCTGCCAGCCTGTCTGAGAATATTTTTCTTTTTCTCTCTGGATACAAAGATAAGTATGTAGTTAGTGTCCATTTGAAAGGACTCAGTAATAGGGTATGTAGGATTGTTCATCTTTAGGTTATAAGTTGAAATTCAGCCAACCTCAAAGTAATTAACATGGCTGAGGCTGTTTCTAACTAGTGTGAAATGAGCTGGAAGTCTCATCCAGTTATTTATAGCCATCTACAGTAAAATCCTTTTTCTGCAACTGATGCAGAAAATATATTTCTAGTGAGTGTAATTCAGTACATAAATAAAATAATGCAACTTCCTTGGATGCAGAAAGTTTTTTAGCTAGAAAAAATTGTCTCAGTATCATGTTTGAGGTCTGTTAGTGAAGCATCCCCTGGAATTTCCCATTACATTATCATGCTATACCTGCTAGGCTCTTAGAAAGAAGACTTCAGGTTTCATGACTGAACTATATTTCAGACACAATAGAATAACGTTCACTATAATTCTTGTATCTGTGTCTGAATGAAACCTTGAGATAAATGTAATCTTGATCCACAGTGGAATAGAATTAACTCTCTATTAACACTAAAATGAATACCTTAGGCAGATGAGCTTACATGTTGAAAAGCCAATCTGAGCATCCAATCCTTCAAGTATTGGTACTGTCCTCTTGGGTATAATAAAACCTCTGTTATTTTCCCCCCTTTTTGCAATCTTTTGGGTATTAGCATGATGAAAATAATACGACTATTGCCAATATGCTGTAGCTATTAGACAATGTTACTGAGGCCTGTGATTCTTCATGAAAAGTTTCGCTCTGATGACCTGAGTCTTCTGCACAGCCCATCACTGGCATTCAATTAAATGAACTTCAACAGATTGAACTGAAAAAAACCCAAACGTGCATTTGCCATTGTAATTGCGAAAATGTAGAATTAAATGGCTTTTTAAATTTAGACAAATTAACAGGATGGGATCTTTTACGGGCATAGATGGTAGAGGGGAAATTGATTTACAAACTGGATGTGTCTTTCATTCAATTTGCAGAGAAAGTTTTACTGACAGATATAGTGTAATAGCAGTGATTTAGGAATAGTCTTTGGCATGCAATGGGAGGACTGAACCACATGGAAGAATCTTGCAGCAGTTTTCAACCACCAAGACTAGAGGAGATGTGGAAAACCTATGGAGTCAAACACTGACTCCTTCCTTGATTAAGCAGGGTCAGATCTGGAACAGTGGAGAAAGGCTTTAGATCCCCAGCTTCACCCTTTTCCTGGAGTGCCAGTGATGGGGTGTCCATGTAGCCCAGTGCAGTTTGGTCCTGGGCTAGTTAGGGAAGGATGGAGAGTTTTGTCTGGCTCCAACTCCAGGCAGCATCTGATTGCCTCAGGCACTCCAGCACTTCCCACTCCTTAGTGGCGGGAAAAGTGTGAATGTGACGGATTAGCTAGAGATGTGATTACCATGGTGATATAACTGGTGCATTAGCTGTCCTGGGGAAGGGTGTGGGGAGGGCTATGATTACACGAAAGTTTGTCAGTATGTGTCCTGCTGCACTTGGATGAAGGGATGTCTTCTTGCATTATGTACCAGCTCTCTAAGGAGCCAAGAGAAGGGTTTAATGTCTGACTAACTGAGTCCTGAATGGTCACACAATAGATTAGTCCCATGAACTCAGATGATTATGCACGTGTCTGGTATATTTTGCTTAGTATTTTGTAGGAGTAAACCTTAACAGAAAGTAAAGATGAAGGTTCCCCACCTACCATTCACCCTTGAGGAGTTCTCCTCCAAAGCATCCCAGGTCTAATTTTATTTCTAATTTGAAACTGTGTTTTATTACTTTTAGAAACCTTTTGTTTTTCCTTTTCCTTAACTACTTCAGCTCAAGAAAAGAAGCAAGCACTGGCCCTGCAGCACAAAGGGTGGTTTCAATGCAAGGCTTTGTCTATGGACACATGCACAGAGCGCTCGAGGATTCTGTAGGAGAGAGGCTCAGATGCTGGCAGAGTTATTTTGTGTCTCAGAGGTACTGTACTAGGATCTGGCCTGCCATTTGCAACAGACAGTGGCCTAATATAAAACTGCTAGCAGGAACTATTTAATAAAGCAATAGAAATCAGTTCCGTGAAGGTAGCCTCTAATTTTCCTGTATCTCTGTGTTAAGAAAACATCCTCTTAAAATAAGAGTGACTTGAACTGCTTCTGGCACAAGATTTAACTGCCTTCTGTCATAAATTATCTAATGAAATTCAGGGCAGTACCACTGAACAAATAGCGGAGGAATGCACTTTTTAAGTGAGGTTTGTGATTAAACCGATCGAAAGGTTGCGTTCTTGACTTAAGACATCAGCAAGCAGAACAAAAACCAGCTGGAAATCGAGTAGCTGCAGAGTCATTGTAAAATTAAAGTCAGCAGCCCTGAAGATTACAGCACCTGACTGGATTGTTTTACCAGTGGCTTGGTTGGCTCCATGATGGATGCACCAGATCTAATAGTTATACTGCTGTAGGGTGAGATGGCTCTTACTCAAGGAAAAAGAATCCTTTCCCTATGCTCTGAGTCAAGGCACTCTGCAACTGCTCAGTCTGGTCCTCACTGCAGGGAAATGCCAGAAATCCACACAAGAAAGCTGGGGACAGAGTGAATCCATCCTTTCCCTGCAGACCACAATCGCACTGGGGAAGGAGTGGCCAGGAATTGATTTTCTAACTAGATGTGCCTTAGGAAGGTGATTCTAATTAAACTTTTGGGTTTGCTATAGGTTCTGCAGATCTGCTCAGAGCAACATTTCCCACATGCCTGAAAGAAAGAGAAGGCTCTTTAGGACTATACCTTTTATTGTAATTGCCTCTTTGATATAATGGGGATTTTTAACTTTTTTTTTTCCCCACATTCAACCGTATCAAAGTGGTACGTTAGGTATTGGCACTAATACTATGTCCAAATTAATGTCTTTATTTTACTTAGAAAATGTTCCAAGCCAAAGGCAAAATGCCCCAAATCAGCATAAAAAAATATCCAAAGAAAAATTGCCCCTGGATAAAGCCCAACTCTGGGAGCAGAGAGAATTAGATTATCTTCCTAACTGGCACCAGCTCCTGCATAGCATTTGGCAGATTACTTCAGTGAGACTTTAGCTGTAGTGTTTATGATTAAGTGGAGAGGCTCTGGTTTCCAAACAGCTTAATATATAATGATATTTTAAGTGAGATTAGGGCCAGGTTTTTGAAAGTGCTGAAAAGTTTGAACTTTTGGGGAATTTCAAAGTGAATCAATAAGATTAATTTTTTAAAAAATACATAAAATAGTGATGTAAAGAAAGTATCTTTCTAAACACACAATTACCTAAAGGTATTGTGATGCCAAAAATTAATAAGCATTTGAAAAGAATGAAATGCATTGCTGTTTAAAAATGTACAAAACAGCCAAAAATAATAGCAGAATGTTCATTTTTCACCATCCAGAAATAAAGAATTTCTGTTCGTTATAAACACTACAATGAGGGAGGTAGTGCAACTTTCAAAATCTTTTATTTGTTCTGTTTTGAAGTACAGTTGAAATTGATTTCTGTTTCAGAACAATAATTTAGATAAGAGAAAAGGAAGTCTCTTATGACAGGCAATTTTAATTTACTTCTAATGAATGTGACTTGTAGTGTACTGATTCCTCTGAGCTCTTATTGGAAACTGGCTGAGGAGAATGTTCGTTTTTCCTGAAAAGTCACACTTCCTTCTGGATGTGAGTAATAATGTGTGTATGTTTCTTCAGTAAATTCTTTAATCTTTTGTTTTGTTTCTTTTAACAAAATGAAAGACCTTTCCAGATATACAAGGCTGCCAAAAAGTGGATATTTGCTGGTAACCTACATAGTAAGTTTCCAGATTATCTTTTTCTAACATTTAATACTGTCGTATTCTGAGGTGAAACAAAACATTCTTGTGCCTTGTAGGCATGAACAAATGGCTCTGGAGCATTGGCTGAGGGGGCCTTCTGATGCTCTCTATATATATTCTGATCTTATATTTTGCCCTGATAAAAGACTTCTGAACAGGTTTTTGGTTCCTAAGGGGCCTCTTGCCACCCCATGTGATCCTGCCTTTTATGCTTCGCATGTTGCGTATCACTCCTCTTGGTGTCGCGGGTTCTCATGCTTTTGAGGAGAACAGAAAAGGACGATTGAGGGCGTGCAGAAGATCACCTGCTCCGCTTCACAGCATGTGATTCCTGCTGAGAAAATGGTCATGTAGCCCTTCACAGCTGCCTTCTTTTAGTACACCAAGACATACCTCCATCAGAGTGGAATACAGGGCTGAATTCACATGATTCTCAAGCTCCTAAAGACCCTTGGCAATGGTCTAATATGCATGTGCTTATATACAACTGTCTTTTACTGGGGGGTCTCACAACTGCTCAGTTAACAAAAACGTCATGTTACAAACTGGAAAACTTTGTATTTCTGGGATGGAGCTTCTTTTCTTCCATCCATCTGGCTGTCAAGGTGAAGCTGGTGGCTATCCCATGCAGTTCAGCATCTCTTTTTTTGTGAAGAGCGGAGCTCAACAGCTTCATTCCCACCAGGCTAATACAAAAATATTCATGAAAATTACACTTTACCTGCTTTAATGTACCTAAATCCTATTATAGAGCAGACTTCTGTTTTCAAGAACACAGTATATATTCTTTTACAAAGCCAAAATAAATAGGGGGTAGGAGACAGGGATGAAGCAGAGCTAACAAAGATTTTCTGCTGAGTGAATGTTTGGATTGTAAACTCTACGGGGGATTGGACTGTATCCACAGTTGTGTTCTGAAGAGACTAATCTCACTACCAGTGTCAAACAATAAATAAGGTTTTGCAAAGAGAATAAATATTTCCAAAGATAGATAAGGCTGCAGGCTGTTCAAAGGCAAAAGGCAGCAAAAAGGCTTGTTAAGAGGTGCAGAACCTATAAGAAAACACAAAGGCGATGCCATTGGAAAATGTGCAAATTAGAAAATAATTTCATAGAAGTAAGTGCAACACAAAATAATAAATAAACTATGACCCAGATTTTTCCTCAGGCTCGGCTCCTGCCTTGTCTTCTCTGCTGATTCACTGGCGCCAGGACATGCTCCAAGTCTCAGGGCAAAACCAGGGACAATTAGTAGTGATGGAATCAAATATTGCTAAGATGCTCCCAAAGCAAATACAACGCTTTCCTCCTATCTGCCCTTGTCCGAGTGCGCGGATCCACCTCATCTAACAAATGCATAAGACGAGGCTTTCTCACCCCATCTGCTTGCCCTTCTGGAAAGTTTCACTTTAACCCCTGAGAAATGGATACCCTTGTTTGGTCTATTGTCCTACCCAGTGATCCAAAATTATTAGCAGAAAAAATATTCTTTGCATCTTTGCTGACATTTTATATTCATACTTTACATGTGACAACTTCCTAGAAATTCCTTTTATCTGTTTGTTGCCTTTCAGTTTTACTAACTTCTTACTATTTAATTATTCAGAGGAGTAAATAGAATCCTAGTGTCCTGTTTTATATTGCTATCTTTACACTTTTCTTTCTTTGCACATAATTCCAGCGAATTGGTTTTGTTTTCAGTTTTCCTCTGAAACAAGTCTGCCCGATCTTTTAAGCATCTTAATCGTCTATGAATGACTTCTGTGAGCAGCAGGTAGCATTATAAAAATTAGTGTTTATCTGTCCCATAGTTCATGCATCCCCTATTCTGTTGGTCATTGTGGTACAAGAAGTAAATGCGTTCACTCAGTTTTTCTTCTTACCACATGGGATGGAATGTGGAATCAAGATGGCAGTGACAGAAAGAGCCTGGGGAGGTGCTATGGAGCACATCGGGAACTGCTGGGGTGTCACTCGCCTCCAAATGGGCCATGCTGCGGAAGAGCAGGAAGGACTGATAGGGAAGCCCCACAGCCCAGCAGAGATGGTGGGATCAGACATTTCTTGGTTTCTGCATCAGCTGGTGTGTGAATGATGGCAGTGACCTTTTCCACAGTTATGGCACCCTGTATGAAAATGTGGTGTGGAGCACAGCTTTTCAGAGCTCCTTCCTAATCTTTCTATCCAATTTTCCCTTTCCCAGACTTTACATTTTCAGGTTTCTGACATCTATATTGCCTCAGTCTTTGATTTGTTTTTATTCTCTTTAAAGTTCTTATGTTACTTAGCTTCATATTGTTTACTTTTAAGTGGGAAAGGCTTGAAGATATGTATTTATTTGTTCATTTGAAGAAAGTTCACCATTGTTTAGACCACCTAGAAGACTAAACCCTGCTAGGGTACCAATGACCCTCCCTGTGACTCCATTCAAAGGAACATACTGGAAATGAGGATAAGTAGCAATTTTTTTTCTATTCTGGTGCAGAGAAAGTTAGAAATTACTGAACAAATAAGGCAGATATGTTTGGTTGCTTACTAGCAGACCTTTGGGTCATACACTGGTTAGCTACCTTTACAGCACTTTTTCTTCTTGTCGTGCTTTCAGATTTGTATGGTTGCAAAATCATTGAGTTTTTAGATGGCATATGCAAGAATTCTTATGTTGCTTTCATATGTGTTTTTTTAAAAGGCATGGTGTAATGATATGTATCTTTCTATCTATCCTTAGCTCAAAATAACAGGGGTTAAAATTATTACCTTTATCCCCAGTGATGGGGGACCTGGAGGACAGAGAGGAGATAACAGTTGCTTCAGTGCATTTCAAGAGTCCATGAAGAACCAGGAGCAGGCCTAATGTGTCTTCTAGTATCTTCCTTTTAGTCCATTTTTTTTGTGAAGCAAAAGTATTGGAGCACAGCATATTACATAGGTATCAATCTCAGACTCAAGGAGGTGTTTGCTGTTGTAGTCCTCAACTGCAAATCAGAATATATAGGGCTTACAAGGCATTCCCTGACAACATGTTATTTTCCAAACTTAGGATATTTTCTGGACAATGTCACCAGACTGTAAGAGCAGGGGGTTTGAGGTGCTGTTGCTGAACCTAAAATTTGTGTCAAGAGCTCAGTGAACCCTTTTCTTTCAGATTTAATTTGAAGCTTTGCTGCCAGCACTGCTCCATTGATCAACTTCATGGACCATTGAACTATGCGCTCACAGAGCATGCTATGGGAAACTGCTACCAGAGCTCCAAACAGTAATGCTACTAGCTCATGTCTTGCTACACTTAAGTAGTGTTCCCAAAGGATCAGGGTACGGGATTGAATTTTTAGAGCTCTGAATTAATCTCTGGCTTTGTAATTTATTTTTGTAGTGGTCTTTGGCAATTGCTTTTCTTTACAGTCACTTAGTTAATGCTCTTTTTACCTTAAAGAAGGATAACTGTTAGAAGACTTGAGGAGGCTATGAGATGCTACAGTCAAGTTCCACTTAAATGTCTGAAGCTGCGCTTTTATGCCTTGCTTTGTCTTCCATAAAGAGAAGATATCAGCACTCCAGTCTGAAACCTTCTAAGCTGGGAGGCTTAATGAATATTCATGCAGTGCTCTGAAGGATAAGTGTATAAGAATTTTCCAAATAATCACACCTGCTGTCTCTTATTCCAAGCCCCCTGTCCTCCCTTGCTCTTATATTATTTCAAAGTATAGTCTGTCTGTGCCACAGAGCTGAGTCTACTGCTTGGAATTTCATAATGAACATTTCAGACTTATGCATGTGGTTTGCTTGAATATAATTAAGATTTTCACCTCTTCTTTTATTTCTCCATGTTCTTCTTGTTCCAGACTTGCAGGCCAAGCTGATGTAGTGGGATGCAGATTCACTGTAGCCTGTGAAGTAGTTTTTGTCTGTGTTATTGTGTCAGAATTGCACTAGCCGCATATGGCTAGGCTGCACCCTGGCATGTGCAGCAATCAATTGGTGGCGTTGGTGGGGGAGATGCATTTGCCTTGTTGAGCTTTTTTATTCTGAAGCATTTCTTCTTTCTTAGCATGGGAGGGTAAAAAGTGAAATCCAAGTAGTTTTAATTAATCCATGCTGCAAATAATCTCTGGCTTGGCTTGAAATCCAATCCTCTTTCTCACTGCTCCTGGACCTAGGTAAGCCATTTGCCTGCAGGCAAGTGCAAGCCAGGAATGTAGCTCTGGGGGCCCAGCATGGCCCATGGTTGTCCTCCCAGGCCACACTACTTGGGTTCAGTGTGGAGCATCTTATGCTGAAACTGGGGGTCCCTCTGAGCCTGCACCTCCTGGTTTGGCATCTGCACAACATCCTTCTGCTCCATGTTGGGCTAATTAGGTGAGGGGCCCCAGGGGCTGAGAGCACTGCCAGGATGGCTGTCAGCCTCTGACTTCTTGCCAGCCATCTGAGGCGCTTTGGCGGTACACATTGAGGAGAGGCTGGAAATGGTGAATGCTTACATGGTTCTGCCATCATCATCATCATTACTATTATTTATTAGCATTTGCACATCTGGTCAAGCCATGCTGCAGAATGAGCAGAGGCATCTCCATTCTGCCCCATTCACAGGGCACTGGCCCTAAGACAGCTCTGCAACGTCAGGAAAACCTGCAAAGTGGTGCAAATTTACTAATAAACTTTAATATTGCTGAAGTTCTTACTAGTGTAATAGTGAATTCCGTATGCGTTGAGCCATTTTTTCTAATTCTCTAATACAAATATCTTAATAATTTACTATATCAGGTTTTGGACTTTTTAAAGGTTTAAGGGAAACTGAACTCTTTTTCAAGAAGTCCTTAAGGACTTTTCACTGCTTCCAGGTCACACGATTTAGATCTACATTTTAATTACAAAAGCCAAAGACAAAAATAGACAACACTGTCAAAAAAGGATAAAATGAGTCACATTGTCTTGAGAAAGCCACAGCTTGATTTGGATTTTCAGATGTGCTAAGGGTTAGACTAGCTCAGCAGCCACTAGCTTTGGGAGAACTTTGCCATTAATGGGAATTGTTAGAGAAATGCTGTTTGGATCTGAGATTTTGTCTCAAAGGTTCAGTGTTACACATTCAACGTCGATATATTTGGTCTATAGGACTAATTTGATGTTTTAAGACAAAAATGTTGACACAAAATTTGTGGATTTAGAGAAGTGCAGAACATGAAATTTTCCCCATCTTCTGCCCCTGTCCACAGGAGGGGCATGTGTTCCTGCTTTGGGATGTGCATAGAACTGCTCCAGTGTGCAGTGTGGATGGGACACCAGCCCTTGATATGTCCTACCTCTCCTTGTCATAAAATAGGGCACAGAGGACCTCCTGGTTCTTTCATATTGCTACCTCCCACTATTGTCTGATCGTAGGATAAAGAGACTCTGTTAGGGATCACAGCCCCATGAAGCTCCATGGAGCATTAGTTCAGGTATAAGTAGATCTGTGGTGGTGTTGTACCACAAAGTTACTCTAGCAAAACTATGTATTCCACTTAAAAACTGTATCAGTCCCTGGCTCCAGTCCGTCCGGTAGCTGTGCAAGCAGATATGCCATTCCAGAGAAGAGGCTAGAATGACAGCCTGGGTTTGGGAAAAGTATGCAAGGCTGCTCCTTTTGGTGGCAGCGCTGAGTTATGCCTCATGAAGGTCTTTGTGGTGCTAGCCCTGCTACTTTGTAACTCAAAAAGGTGATAGAAAAATGAAATCGTATATAGTGCTTTGAGAATGTCAATTACTTTGTAAAAGACGCATGATGGTCTTTGCTTTCCTACTTCTCTCACTTGAAAAATTGCAAGGATTTTATTAGAATCCATTTCTTCATCATAATTAATTTCTTGATTTGGCTATTAGTTTTCATCAGTTTGCCATCTGGAATGAAAAGTATGCGTAGTACTGATTTTGCCTTTCTTTCTATGTTTTCTAAGAAAAACTGGGGTCAAAAAAATGTAATCACTTTTTGAAGTCAGATTAAAGCAGCATAGAAGAGAACTCTTTACCAGAATTGCGTGTTTGAATCTTTCATATAAAAAAAAATATTTAACTGAGATAAACTGTTTTGTTTTTCTTCTAGTAATACTGTTAAGGCTCATGGATGCCAAATGACCCATCTCTCTGTTGTTTTCCTTCTCGTGCTCCTTCCTATTCACAGGACAGCCTCGCCTTTTTGAAGCACCTTTCTGCCATTCTCAAATGCTCCAAAACAAGGAGCATTTTTAAGCATAACATTTTTAAATAATTTCCGTTTTTCCACTGGCACTTTCTGCCTTTTGCCAATTGTCTGTCATTTGCTTGCTGCTAGGAGATGAAGGAGGTCATCTTGCTAATGTGTGTATGTGTCATGACCCTCACCAGATAGGGGGGACAATACTGAAAAGGACTAGATGGAGCATTTTATCCTTTCTTACATTGTTTTCAGTTTTAGCAGCTTCTTTGCTATAACCACGGTGCTCACACTATAGTTTATGAAAAGAATGGTTGCAAACTGTCTTTGAAGTTTCTTCACTGCATTTTCAAACTGCTTTGACTAGGAGGGAATGCATATTTCTTAGATACATTCATAAAACCTATCAAAGCAGATTTTCCTGATTGCTTTCCTACTGCAAATAAATTCTAACTTGAATGATGAAAAGTGCATGTAGGATAAAATAATTTTTACCAAGAGGCTTTTAAAAATATTCAATTTGATAATGTTCCTACAAACAGTTTCCAGAATGTCTTACATGGGAAACAAGAGAACAGATTTCTACCTCAGTTTTTCCCCTGCAGCCTATGAAATTAGTCCTTCTCTAAAACCAGTATGTTGCAATTTATGTATAGGGAATACCTGTTTGAGACTTTCTCTGGATTAAAGGCCACAGAACAAAGATTCATACGTGTATGCTAGCCTCAAGGATTTTATCGCAGTGCATACTTGATTCTTCTCACATTTCTGCTTTTCTTCACACAGTGCAAATCAGATGCAAATAGGAAAATATTAGGAATAAATGATTGAGAAGATGAAATGCAATTATAGTTTCCTTATTGTCCGTGATTGGCGAACAGCCCCTAGAAACTGGGCTAGGAAATATAATTTATACAAGCAAGACCAGTCCTTAGTTTTCCATGCATTTGCTTTTGAGAGAGCTTTTTATGCTCTTTGAAGAGATTTACACTTTACTGATTTACTTTTTAGGTCTGATGAAAGTCTATGGGGAAAGAAGAATGAGGGAAAATAAGGGAACACAGACTAGGAGGAGGAGGAGGACGATTCAGTCCAATTTATTTTTAGGGTGTACAATTGCAAATGAAATATTTTGGTCTCTCTTGATGAAGAACAGATCCTGCCAAATTATAAGCCACTGTCGCCTCATTTGAGTTGCAGAAAGGGTTGCATGTGTAGTCTAATCATCTGTAATGCTAAGCATGACAGCTGTAGCATTAGCTTCTGATTCAGGCAACCATCGTATTAATTTTCAAGTGAGCAGCAGCAGAAGCAGATGGTGAGACGAGGCAAGGATGCAAATGTTTGCCATCCATAGCTTTTACCTTTGTGTAATAGCTATGGTGGGTGCTGGGCTGAGCTGGTGGGGCCCTGTTGCCGCCCGATTGCTGCTAGGCCACACCAGCTGGTCCTTCCCCAGCCAGGCTGCAGAGGGATGCTGCCCAGGGCTTCTTTGCATATGGCTGCAGGCGTGACACGAGCTCTTTGTGCTATGATGCAATGGTATAACTTTTGTTTAGAGTCAGCACATTTTTGATGATAACTGAGACCAACAGATGCAGCAGTCTGTGGTTTCCCAGTTAGGTTATAAGTCTGTGAAAAACAAAGCAAATAAACCCAGGAAAATATGCAAACTTGCTATAAACCAAAATCCTTGCTGTGTTTCTTTTTTGGGGTGGGGCAGGGTGCTGGGTTTTTGCCTGAGTTGGAGAACACTTGGCAGTGCATCTCCTTTGTTACTCAAGAATAAAGGAAGAACTGGGAAGCACCTTTTGGCAAATATTGTTAAAGCAGCCATTCAGGGCCTTACTCAGCAATACAAGGCAAAAGATCTATGGCACACCCAACCCTTGGTGAAGCTCATATTGATCAAGATATTCCCTCAGCTATGATAGAAGTCTGGTGAGACAAACAGAGTCACAGTGATCCTCCTAGATATAAAATGTGGCTTCCTTGCCCAAGTGATATTGCTGAAGTATGCTCAGAGGTGTAATTTGAATAGAGGGGTTTGTTCTGGGTTCAAGGGACCATTTTTATGGTATCCATCAACTGATACAAGTGGGCAGTCATGGGGAGAATACCCTGAGGGTATGTATAAAAAGAATTTTATTCTCTCCCATAGCCAGATATGAACTTTTTAGGTGCTGTAACAGTGAGATGCTTGGGTTGCTTGCGCTGCTCAGTTCTGTGGCAGCATATTTTGCAAATGGTAAATTAGCTCATTGACCTCAAAAATGCACGCAGACTCAGGGTGAGAACTTCTGGTAATGGTAACCTTTTGGAAACACATCCTTTGAAATACTCTTGTATAGAATAACTGTGATGATGATGATGATTGTAAATATCACCTCCCTGTTGGAAATGGCCAGCTGGGAAAGGGAAGCATGGAGCAAGCGCAGCCAGGCAGGCAGCTGCCTGTGCTAATGCCAGGCTACATTTCAGCAGCTGCCCTGTTCTCCTGTCCTCGGTGCTGCATCCTCCTGTGGCTGGCAGGAGGAGTAGGCGTCTGACTGTGAATACTTTGCTTCTGTTGCACAAGAGTGAAATTACTGCTTTTTAGATGTTAATAACTAAAACACGGGCTGTTTTTTTAATCTGGACTCATCCTGTTGTTGTGAAACCGATCAGAAGGATTGGGACTTTTTTTTTTTTACCATGGGAAAATGTTTGCAAGGTCTGGCATAAAGGTAGATAAGAAAACCAGCTGCATGACGAGACACAGCACAACTGTGAGGCAAGGGGGAATGTGAGGATTATTGTTGAAGGGACTGCTGAAAGAAAGAGGGATTTCATGGGAGAGAGGAAGGTTGCTTGGCAGGGAGAAGGGAGGCTGTTCCAAACATATGGGGCAGCATAACCAGATGTAGAAAAACTGGATAATAAGCAGAAAGTGGGGAGGGAAAACCACTGAGGTGATTGTTCCCAGAGTTCTTGTAGGTAAGCCTGTCTAGCACAGTCTGTATTCCAAAGAGGTGTGAGGATGATCAGATAGAAGACAAAGGTGGCTGGAGCAGCTGAGGAGAAGGTGTTGGCAGCAGTTTATTACTGTTTGTTAAACATATGTTTTCCAGTCTCATGGTAAATTCAAAGGACATCCATAATTAAAATTAAATCTCCGTAACATACAAATATTAACTGTAAACCCTAGGTTGCAATGAATTAGTTGAGCATCACTGAAACCATGAGAACTACACCATATAAGGACCCAAAGATCTTAATAAGGTTCTTTATTTTTTCTCCTATTTTGTTGTGAGGGGAATTTTCTTATTTATTCCTTTTATTCTATACCCTTAGAATTTGAATATAGATTAACGTTTACTTTTTTCTGCTGGGGGAAATTCAATTTTAAGTCCGATTTCTGTATTTAAGCAGATCATATATTAAAGAAAATCCCAAGCAAACCAACCCATGAACAGTAGTTATATAAATTTGTCAGCATCTACATTTTTTCAGGCAAAGCTTCCTGCTGGAATTCTGTATTCTAAAGAAGCATCCCACCAAACAGAACTGTGCTGTCATCCACTTCAGTGTCCAGCCTTGCGCTTCATCTTTCTGCAGGTCTAGCTCACCATAAGTCTTCAGAATAGCTGTTGGTAGTATGAGAAAGGTGCAGTTTTCTTTGAAAGCTTGTACAGTACCCAGTATTCAATGTTTCCAGGATCTGACTATGCCTTTTGAAGGTTACCATAGAGAACTAACTTCAGTGATCTCAGTGATTCTGTCTGTTGTATGACACACTATACAGTAAGTAGTTAAAATGATGTATCACTTACTGATGATTATAGGAGGAGTTGATGGTTTCTGCTTCGTACCATGAAATGCTTAAGTCTTTTGAAATGCAATGGTTTGATACCTTATTTTGTGCCTGATCACTGCTGGAGACAAAACACACCATACATCAGTTCTCTGGTAATTGAAAATGCTTGGCTTTGCAATTAGAGTATTTCATATGGGTGATTGGGTGACATGGTGACTTCTTTCACCAGATCTGTGCAATCTAATTCTGTTCATGAAAATTGTTACAGACCATTTATGATCCTTCCTCTATAGCATGCTCCATTTATGCCCCATAGTGATAATACTTCCCATGATTTATGAGCACAATGAGCCTTAGATGAGTAAATTTCTTCATATTTTTAAAGGCAGCAGTATGAGATTTTGTGGCAAAATAACATTTAGAATTCCAGCACAGTCCTTAGCTCAACTGACAAGATTTCTGTTGGCTTATTGGACCAGCTAGTTACTAGAGTATTCTTTAACACCTCTTCTAATATGTAAAAATTACTTCTTTGATGTCGAATTTTCTCATTTGAAGGAAATAAAACAGTTTCTGGGACTTAAATTTTCATTGATTTCTAAAAGGTACTTGCTAAGTTGGTCTGCTTTTAGAGAGAAAGTATTAATATTATAAACACTTTTATAGAGACAAAAATGGGACTTTGAAGGTTGCTCTGTGGAGCCTCATTAGCAAGTGTGAATTCCACTCCTGGCCTGATCCCTTACCTCCAGTTAGTGTGTTTGCTGTGGCCCTCCTTTGGAGCAGTCTCTGTGCGAGCCCAGAGGCAGCTGAACCTAATTCAGGCTCTCAGCATTCATAGTGCCAGTTTGCACAGTAGGGTTTACATAGGGAACCTATGGTCACTCTTGTTTTGCATGCTGTAGAGGTGTGCTGAGTGAGGAGTTAGAAAGAATAATGTGCCTCTGGGTGGCTGAGCTTGACTTTTTTCTTTTGTCAGAAACTAAAAATTTAAAAGTCTATTTAATTTTCCTGTCTACGTAGAAATCATGAAGGAGGGCCAGAAAGAGGAGATAATAGAGAGACATTGGTGTAGTTGAGAGAGCTAACTTGAAAGCCCAAAGGGGATTGAAATTCTTTATTCCCATTCAAGGGAATTGAAATTATCCACTGAAAGGAGCAAAGGGAATTAAAATTCCCCATTTTAGAATTGCAACATTCCTACAGTATCACAGCTAGCTGAATCCATTGTTGAACTGAATATATTTGTGTTTTCAATAGAGAGTATATTTCACGGTTACATTTACAGATCATGTGTGTCAGAGACTGGTACAAGTAAATGCTACGCCAAAGAAGTTCTGCAAAGTGATGGGTATTGTGTGTGTGCATGCTGAATCTATTTTTGTCTAATTATTTTTCTTTAAGAAGATTTTGATTTTTATGTTTCTTTACCCATGGGGCTTTACTTTCAAAGCTACCTTAAGATCTATTTTTTTTTTTTCTGCAGTCTACCTCTCACATAATGAAATTCTCCAAAATAAGAATAATCTGTGACACTAAAGCAGACAGAATTTTCTTGGTAAGGTGGGGAATTATCTATTTGCCACATGAAGAGAGATTTCAGTTTTCGCCATTCTACTCTCTGTCAGTGTGAAGTATTTTTCTTTGGTCTTACTTTGTTAACATTAATCTGTATCAATGTGTATGTCTATTTAAAGATATTTTCAAAACCCTGACATAAAAGGCAGAACATGCTTCTCTCCTCGTGAATTCTCCATCAGAGAATAAGCAATATATGGTAGAAGTTACTCATTGCATAATAGAATCGTAGAATCATGTAATGATTTTGTTGGAAGGGACCTTAAGATCATCAAGTTCAAACCTCCCTGCCAAGGGCAGGTTCACTTTCTAATAGATCAGGTTGTTCAAGGCTCCATCCAGCCTGGCCTTAAACACTGCAAGGGCTGGAGCACTTACCTCTTCTTTGGGCAACCTGTTCCAGTGCCTCACCAACCTCCCAGTAAAGAACTTCTTCCTTATATGTACCTGAACTTCCCCTGTTTCAGTTTGATCCCCTTGTCCCATCACTACAGTCCCTCTCTGGCAACCTTATAGGCCCCCTTCAGATACTGGAAGGCTGCCATGGTGTCTCCACATAGCCTTCTCTTCTCCAGGCAGACTTTTCTCCTGGAGGATTTTCTCCTGAATTTTCTCAGCCCCAGTGTTCTTAGCCTGTCTTTGTATGGGAAATGCTTGAGCCCCTGATCATCCTCATGTTCCTCCTCTGGACTTGCTTCAGCTGATCCATGCTCTTCTTATGTTGAGGACATCAGAACTGTACGCATTACTCCAAGTAGACCCAGAAGTGAGAACTGTGGCATAAAAGTGTTGTAGGATACAAAAAAAGCACCCTAATTTGTTCCACCATCACATAAAAACGTGAGAATTCCTGAATCTGTTCTTACAAAACACAATATTATCTCATTTCTGGCTTTAAATTAGCTGCAAACTGTGAGCCTAGAGCACCACATTCACGGAGTGCAATCTGTTCTTGGATTGTACTGCATGTATGGCTGACATGATCAGACTCAGGACTCCTTAAACAATTTTTAAGCTTGGTGTTTGGCATGTGTAATAAAAATTGTATTGCTGAATGCAAAACATGACAAATTATATTGTGCAGTTCCTACCATTGCCATATTTGTATTTCTTTGTCATTGTTTTGCTATTCTGTTTCTCCATTCCCTTAACTTCATTAATTTACTGCCTTGCATTTCTGGATATGTAATTATTCATAACTTTGAAAGAAATCTTAACCTAAAAAGGGCTCTGTGTGCAGCTGAGGACCCAAGCAGAAAACTCACAGTGTAGTGCAACGCTTCGCTTTCTTTTCACGACCACAGGTTATCTACTGTGTTTCTCAGCCTTCACTGAGCCTCATCTCCTCCTGGGGCTTGGAGCCTGGGGCAGACTTTCACCTCCTACCACAGATTTTCTGTCTCCTTTTTGCATCATGAGGGAGCTGCTTTTCTTTTGTGGAGTCAAAGCCCATTTATTAGTTCTGTAGTGGCTGCTTATCTTTTGTGGTCTAGAGAAATGGAGGGGTTGAGCTAATGCAGGAGCCAGCAAGCAAGATCTGGAATGTCTTGTCCTGATGAGATGATGTCAGCTGATACATTTGGAGATGGTTAAATGCAAGAAATTTCCATTTTCTGCCCTAGTAGGGTAATGGGAGCCTGAAAAGAAAACCCAACCTGAATGCCCACAGTGAGCACAGAGGCAGGAGGGTGAGATGCTTGCAGTGCATGCAGTTGGAGTGAAATCCATGTTCCTTTGCTTTGCAAGGTATGTTGCATTTATTCTGGGAACAAAAGAAACCTCATGTGGAAAATATATTTTTAGAGAAAGCCTTAAGCAACTTGATGAAGTCCACTATAAGCTTATGTAGTGACTTATCATATTTTGGTTTTTTTGCTCTTTTTTCTTTGGCTAACATGAGTTCAGTGTAGATAACTGGTACTTAAATCAAAATAAATGCTGTAATACTATTTTTTTCTCTTTTTATTTTCTTTTTTGTTCTTTTGTTTCTTTTATTTCTATTTTCTTTCTTATATCTCTTTGGTTTTTTGGTTTTGTTTTTTTTTTTTTTACTTTCTTTTTTTTGCTTTTAACTTTTTTATCTTTAATTTTTTTTTGTTTTAATTTTTTCTTTTTTATGTTTTCCTTTTTAGCTTTTTTTCCTGTCTTTTTCTTCTTTCTTATTTCTTTTTTCTTTCTCTTCTCTTTCTTCTTTCTTCCATTTTTTCTGTATGAGTTTGTGAACTTGGGTAACAGGAGGCATTCCTCTCCAAAGTCTGTGGCAGTGCTTAGGAACTCATCTGGCCTTTAAAAAATAAACTCTTTATCCATCTACCTTATGCTAATGGATTACACTCCTGCATTGCTGTCACTCATTCTATGTCTGTAGCTGATTGAGTAGGATTTTTGTCAGCTTGTTTCTTGTTCAAACATTCCTTAATGCTTTCTCACCTCTTGTTTTATCACCCAAGTATTGCAACAGCAGCATTTGGAGCTCTGATAGTTTTTTAGGAAGTTGGCTTTATGGAAGCCAATTCCTTGAAAACTGAAACAGAGGAAACAAAGAAAAAGAGGAATATATTTGGGTTGTGGCCGAAATGATCCCTTGATACTCATTGAGGTAGAGCATAAATATGTATGAGACAGGAGGAGTTTATAGTAGGCTGTGTTTTGCCTCTCTTGCCCCAAGCTGTCTGGAAAGAGAGTTTGTGACAGCATGGGGAGCTCCAAATTTTAAACAAAAGATGATTATTATGATCTTTAGAGGGGCTTAAATATCATTATTTTTATGTTAAAACACTGAAGACAGTCCTTGTATGTATTTTACTTGCTCCATGCTAATTCTTTAGCTTCAAGGCTTTGTCTACTATTTAGGGTTCGCTCCTTTTTCATACATTTTATCATTCTTTCCTATAATTCCATGTAACCCTAACATGATAATCTCTACTTTCTGGAGAAGGTTTTTAGCATACTTAACAGGTAGAGTTCATCACACTTTGTACGCTATTATTAGGGCAAAGAAGGGAGAGTGCAACCCAGAGAAAACTCTTCTAGTGAAAAATCTTGTCTTCTCATGCTGTGTTCTTCAAACAGCACAGCAAGCCTTTTCATTTTTTGGTGGATAGGATTTTGATACAGTTCCTGGTAACATATTGAAAAAAGTAAATTTTTTCCTAGTGGCAAATGCACTATCAGTGTCTGGTTTCAGACTTTATGCATTTCTGTGTGAAATCTTTTTCCTGGATAGTGATAACATAGTCACGAAAAGAACTTATTCATTAATTACTGGACTTTCATTACTGCATTATAGGATTGAGTGGAAGTGAGTCAAAGTGATTTTGTGTATTTCTTCATAAAGACTTATGTCACCTTGAGACTGTATATTCTTCACAATGTTTCTGATATTTATATCTTTATGAAATACAGACATGGTTTCCCCAGTGGAGTTCTGTTATGAGCTTTTTAATAAAATATTCAAATTACGACATCCAAAACTAAGGATGATGACACTATTTCAATAGAAATGGGTACAAACATGCAGTCCACACTCTGGTTTTGATAGAAATGGGTACAAACATGCAGTCCACACTCTGGTTTTGATTCAAAACTAAGTCATATGTCTGGTTTCTCCACTGTTGCTTGTGTACCCAAATGCCAGTGAGGTTTTTTTGGCAGAGTGAGAGAATTTGTATGTTTCAAAAAGATTTTATACATTAGATCTTAATAGGCTTTAATCATATTTCAAAACAGAGCTATTTTTAATCATTCAGCCAGGCAGTCATCACTAGCTTTAAGTTTGTTCTGAAGCAAGTCCTAATACTGCAAACAGCATATGGAGGCTTAGATTTTTAAGAGGTGAGAACATATATGCATTGAAATTGGCCCATGTGGTTTATGAGTTAGAAGACGTCTTTCTGCAGTACAAAACTGCAGCATGAACATTTTCAGAGGATAAATGCTATTATAGGCTTAGGTTTGTATTTTATTGCAATGCTTTATTAAATGAATGACCATAAAGGCAAGGTTGAGACTGAGACATCAACTTTGAAAACCTTTTAGTGGTTACCAATTATAGTACTTGTGTGTGTGCATGCATGTCTTGTATTGGGTTGTAGTTGAATTCAAGTACACCTATTCTCAATACCCTATTTTCATATATATCTTGATGATTTGCATCAATATTCAAATCAAATTTGTTACAGGAAGTTAAATGGGATACTCCTCCCCCATGGAGGTAGGGTTCAAAATGCTGGCATAGATTTTTTGCTTTCCTGGAAGATGTGCTTTAGGTAAATACAAAACTCTCCACTAATAGAGGAGTAGCAAGATGCAAGTCTCTGGCCTTTATGCTACAGAAAGTCACATTAGGTGATTTCTTCTGGTGGATCTCATTATGTGATCTGTTCTGGCTTTTAAAATCTGTAAATTACAAACTAAACAGAAAACAGAGCCCATTGAAATTTGATTCAGCAATGTGCAAAGAGCTGACCAAGAAGATCTAAGAATTAGAAGATGAATTTATCTCATATTTCTGTGATAGATTTGCATACTGACATTTTTCTACATGCATTTATAGTTGACAGGCAAGCATGGAAGAGTATTTGCTTTGTGTGGGTTCGTATTGTATGGACAAGGCAATAATTAATAAAAATACCTTCCTGGGTTTGTATTTCTTTTTCTTTAAAACTACTTCAGCATATGTTAGTCAAATGGATAACACTTTTGGGTCATTTGTTGTACGGCAAGGTTAAGAGATACTGCAATTGCTGTGAGTGACCAAAAAACCAATCTGACCATTCTTTTAATAAGCTCATCCTTGTCTTGTCTTCTTTAAGCAACCTTGAAATCATGTGTGTGATATAGCATTGCTCCTATGGTTTTTTTTTTTTAATCAATTGGAAGTGAAAACTTTATATTCTTTAAAAAATGGTTATAGACTAGTACCCATAAATGTAGATCTGGAATAATTGCATCATCATGCTCTTTCAGTCCCAGTTGGTTTTAGTTCTGGTTTGGAACAAAAACTATAGTGTGATGTAATTGCTTTCTTCTGATTATTTTTACCTTGGTGTATTCTGTTGCTGGCTTGTATATATAGTTTTTATGTGCTGTCATTTGAGAAACTTTAAAACTCTAGAGAGCCAGTCTTGGAAACCCTTCTGCATGTATCATTGTTTTTTTATTTGTGCATGGCAATTGCAGCAGCCCATTAGGGGCCTATAATTCCTGTTGAGCATGGAATGAACTTCTCATCATTTAATGTGGAATGTGATTTTGCTCCTCAGTCCAGCTAAAATCTGCTTACTGTTGTGATTACCATTCCTGGGCTCCACCCTGCCTTTCACCACCTGCCACTTACAAGTGATTCCTTTGGCAATGAGAATACAGCCAGAACTGTCAGATAAATTGGTCCCTTTTTGAGAGCCTTCTGATTATTATTCTTATTTTGTGGTGATGTCAGATTTCCAAGGGTAATCTCTCACTGGAGGAGTATGTTTTTCTTTGGGACTTGCATCACCCTCTCATTTTTAGCCTCCATTTCAGATGTAATGATTGCTTACTGAAAATATGCATTATGTGGATTTTCTGTTATTCAGATCCATTACTTTTTGTGAGCACATCATTACATTTCTAGGAAGGAGAAAAGATTCTTTAATCCAGAAAATAAGCCAAAGATTGACAGCAGGCAAACTTGTTTTGTCCCCTAGTACACACAAGTTCAGTTGTTACCATCTTAGAAAAAAAGAGGGTTTAGTTCCTTCTTTTAAGTACTTTGAACACACTCTATGCAGTATTTCCAGAGAGATGGAGAATGACATTTTACAAGGGTGTGTAGTGAAAAGACTATGGGTAATGGCTATAACTGGAAGAGGAGAGACTTAGATTAGATATTAGGAAGAAATTCTTTACTCTGAGGGTGGTGAGGTGCTGGCACAGAATGCCCAGGGAAGCTGTGGCTGCTCCATCCCTGGCAGTGTTCAAGGCCAGGCTGGGCAGGGCTTGGAGCAACCTGCTCTAGTGGAAGGTGTCCCTGCCTGTGGCAGGGGGATTGGAATGAGATGATCTTTAGGGTCCCTTCCAACCTGTGCTTTTAAGCTACATGGGAAGAATCATGGAATAGTAAGGGTTGGAAAGGACCTCAAGATCGTCTAGTTCCAACCCCCCTGCCATGGGAAGGGACACCTGGCAGTAAACCATGTCACCCAAGACTCCATCCAACCTGACCTTGAAGAATGTTTCTCACTAGCTCTGAACAGTGTTTTTCCTTCTTCAGTTTTGCATTTTTGATGCTGCATATAACCAAAGTTAAATTCAGATTTCCCTCCCTTCACACTTTGATGTTTGTGATGCAATTATCTCAGGAAAAGAAAATACAACCCCAGTTTAATCCTGGTGGAAAAATAAGAAGGGCAGTGTCTAAGTGTCCATAACTAGTATTTTAAAACACTTGTTGACAATTTTATTCAGTTGTCATACTGAAGTTTTAAATTAGCATTTACAGCTGCTTGTTTGAAGTCAGTGTCATATACCTGCAAGCTTACAATGTCAGGAAGAGCAAGTTTTCTCATGCTCTGTATTTCTTTATGATGCACTATCAATCAGGTACTTGAACCACAGTGCTGGACACCAGACCAAATGTAAATGCAGTTACAGTGACTGTGTTATGAAGGCAATGATTTTGAGATGTTTTAGGCATTGCCTCACTGCTATCACCCGTCCTAACCAAGGCTTGTTTTTAAATCCTCTGCTGGGGGCAGTTAAACTGGTTCCAGTAATTTCGGTGGCTTAGTCATTGTAGGTCAATGGGATGTGGATACCAGAGACTGCAATGCAGATTTCCTCCAAAGACATAGAGGAGGGCCACACATTCATGGGATGAAGCCTCAGGAGAGATCTGGGCTGATGCCGGCTCCCAAAAGTCTCTCCAGCAGTGGTTTCCTATCTTCTCTTGCTTCCTTGTCTCTTCACCTTTTTACTAACTCCCCATTGCTGTTTTCTCATCTCATTTTACAATCTATATGTTTATGTTAGATTATAAACTCCTGAGCACAAGGATCTTATAATTTTTAATAATGGAAAAGTTATGTGCACTTTTCTAGTGTCTGATGCTTTCATCTTTTTCTCCCTTCCCAGAAGTGAAGGTTCTCATCAGGGAAATGGAGCTATTATGGCACTGGGTATACTTTGGTTAAAAGGAGAAGGGAGAGCTCACTTTCAGCCTACTTACAGTCCTTTTCCTTATGGAATCCAGAAAACATGCCATTGCAAAGATCTTTTAGTGCAGTAATGCGTGCAATTACTGACAGTAATTTATATGGCTGTAGAACTACGAAAAATAAATATTTCTTGTACTGTATACTGATTAGATTTTACAATGACTGCCTAGATTCTATGGTAATAATAGCTTTTTTCTAGGTAATAATAGCTTTTGAGATGCATGTATTATAATAAATAGTGCAATAAATATAATAAATAATTACATAATTAAAATAAACCTCATAACAATAGTAATACATCTTATATTCAAAGCATACTTAAAACCAAGAGACTACTATACACTTACTGAAATATGCATCTAGTTTCTAAAGTGTTTCGTTTTTTAAAAATTGGGTATTATGTAGCTTTTTGGACATAAATCCTCCTTTTTTTTGCTTCCTTGAGTCTTATGATCACTCACCACTTACTTTGCAAATCTGAACCAGTACCTTTTTGCTTCAGAAGTTGTATGCTGGAGCTAAATATGTGGTTGCTCCATAACATGAACAACACTGAAGTAATAGGGTTGTTGTGAAATACTTTGGTTTTCTGACAGACTTCCAGACAGCTGAGACAGCTACAAGTGTGATGGCAAAAAAGAATTACCTTTAGCCATGGGTTGTGTTTCATGAGCTACATTATGAAGTGATGTTGACAGCTTTGTTGTCATTTTGGATACCCTCTTTCTGCCTATGTATTTTAAAAATCTTTAAGAAACATATTTCCTGAAAATGTGGTCAGTTTATGTAACAGCCGTGCTACTGCTCAGTTGAATAGAATGACATATTCACCAAGAAAAATCTTGGGCAGGATGGATGTATACATACAAATTAACTGTGTCTTTCAGAAAGCCCAAATGTCCTTCTTCAGGGATTTCTTTGTTAAGATTTTATCATGCCTTGGTATTGCAAGGTGGAATGTCTTCTCTGTCCTGCTAGGAGTAAGTTAGGTTTCAAAAGCAAAATGAGTGTACTTGCAGGTAGAATCCACAAATAACCCTGAAAATCTTTGTCCACTGGAGACAAGAAGGGGCCAAAATCCCCACACAGGAGTGTAGCTGACATTTACAGGATTCCTTGCATGGTGCTGTCTTCAAGTATAGGATAAAACAAATACATCTTGACCAAGGGTGGTTTAAACATCCAGACATGTTTTTGGGAATGAAAGAGAGAATTCCAGGTTCACTTGGGTAAACAACTGTATCAGAAAATGTTTTAGGAGTAGGGAAGAGCTGGCAAGGGAGTAAGTGGCAAAGAATGTAATTTGTTGAGATCTGAAGGGCTTAGCAGCAGTCACTCTGCTAGGCCTTGAAAAGGCTATCAAAACAAATATGATTAAAAAGAGAAAAAAATAAGTAGAGGCATTTTGGAATGAGGATAGCAATAACATTGATCCTAGGTGCAGCTTTGAAATGAAATGGATGTTTCTCCTCATCTTTTTATGAGGATAATGTCATCAGGTACAGAAAGTATGGAAATGTGAAGTGTTTTATCTAAGACGAAAACAAAACTAACAAGCCCACTTAAGAAAAGGGACCAGAGAATCTCAGAATAATGAGAAAACAGAAGCATGGAAATGAGGTTCAATACCACGGGCTTCTCATAAACCTGCTGCATAGGTATCGCATGATTAGACTGTAACAAATGTGTTTATATGTAGGGTCTGAGCTACTGAAGTTATTAAGACAATGCAAGAATTTGCCTAATTGGAAAGGAAAAAGAGTAGAAATGTGCTGTATATCAGTAAAGTTTGTTGATTGAAATTTGAAAAACATTTGGAATGGAATACAGAGAAGGAATGTATTTTTTTTTTCTAGGAATGACTTGGAAATCATTGAGATCTATAATAATAGGATGAAATATGAAGTGCATCATCAGGAATCTGGGGAGTAGTAAGAAGTTATGCAGTGGATTGGGAGCTTGTTTCTGGAAAATATAAGAAAGACAAATCACTGTAGAAAAAGGAATACCTGCTCTTTTTTACCACAGCAAACAGAACAATAAGGTGAAGGAATGAGAGACTTTCCCTGGAGATTTATGAAAATATCTGTGTCTAGCTTTACCAAACCTGTTCCGCAGTTACAAATTATTTGTTAATGAGAGAGGAACCCAAGTGGCACTGATAAAAAAGCAAAAAGCAGACACCTACTACTCCTGCACTCACTTTTGTCTAGTGCTGGCTTGATGATGTGGTATATGAAAAGAACTGTCTTTTCTGCACCAATTTTGAGGTAACTACTACTAGTGCCAGTTGTGCTCACTAATAGGCTATTCTGTTGGTTTACTAATGAAGAGTCCATTTCCAGCAGGGAGAACTGTACATTTTTTAAGAAATACTAGAAAATAGCTATGAATGTGAATAAATGAGAATTAATTCTGTCTTTTTTCTAAATGGGGCTTTTGAGAAAAAGTAATTATCTTTCTTTGTCTTTCAGCCATGGAAGAGTTAATAGTTGAGCTGCGCCTGTTTCTTGAACTTCTGGACCATGAATATCTAACTTCTACTGTCAGGGAGAAGAAGGCGGTAATAACTAACATTCTCCTGAGGATACAGTCATCAAAAGGTCAGTGTCAGGGGAGGGTGTTCTTGCTTGCAGAATGCACAGAATAAGTGAAATAGGTTTAAGGGCTAAAGACAAGCTACAAATCGAAGCAAGACAGAAAGACAGGGTGAAGCTAAAGTGTAACTTTCCTGAACGCTTTCCTTCATGCTCAGCAGTAAAATGTAGCACGAGGCATACTGGAAGTATCTTGGGTGCACACGGGTGAATCTAGCCACAAATTATGTGCTACATGGAATGCTTTCACTTCTGCTGAGAGTAGTTACTTCATTTTATTTGTGGCAACAATGCTATTTATGAGTTTTGATAGAAAACTAATACTGTATTAGGGTGTGCTGGCCACAGTACGGTTCTGTGGATGTGTGGTGCTGCATGCTGCATTTCTGCCGAATGACCCAAATCCATCAAAAGTCTTGATACTAAGGTTCCCAGTATGTTTGGTTTGCATTTTGCAATTAGAGTTATATACACTTTCCCCTTTTCTTCCCATCTAAAACCATTTTGATTGCACAATCACTTTCTTCTCCATGAAGATTATGAAACTGAATGCTGTATAAATGATTCAGTGTGTATCTTTCTATACAGCTTATGTGAACATTATTCCTCAGTATTTTTTCTAGCAATACTCTTACATTTCCTTGCACCACCTTTCCATATGAAAGTGGCATCAGGGTTATAAGACCTCTGTCTCTCCTGTGTTTGACACTGACAGAAATCAGTGTAAACCCTCAGTGTTTAACTGTTTGAAAAATAGCAGAGTGCGTTGAAGAAAAATGCCACATTGCAAGCAGCTGCATTTCTCATGATTTGTTTCTTCTCCAGCTCTAAAAAACTATGGTCTTGTTTAATGCAGTGTTTCCCCCTTCAGTAAAGAAATCACTTTGTCACATGATTCAAGCTCAAGAAGGTTAACTTGAAAACAGTGATTGTCCTGCTTTCTGTTTTGGCATTCTTAAAGACCCATTGCTATTTTTACTTTACTACTGAGAGAAGGAAGCAGGTACTAATTTCACATATTGTGCAAGGAGGCTTCATGCTCCAAAAGCTGATCAAAATATAACAAAGCCCCTAAACCAAAATCTGTAAAGGAGACCCTGCAATTTGCTATGTTTAGAAACAGCTTTATTTTACAGGAGTTCCAAATAACCTCAGTAATTCTGATCTGACACTTCCATGTTCTCCTTGTAATCTTTTCAACTAGATTTGTTAAGAAAAGCATTAGGCTTCCTCAAGAAGTCAAATGACATTCCGTGGCCAACTTTGCAAACACAGGGAAGGATTGTCATATCCTTTCCTTCTGCATTGTGGATAGTGTTGCAGCTCTATAACTAGAGCTACAGCTCCAGTAAATTAAGCAGTGTTGGGTATGTTTCTGAACCTTAGAACTCAATTATTTATCCTGGCAAATTATAGAGTGGTCCTTGGCATGGATTTGGGCTGGGCTGACTTGTCTCCTCCATCAGTTCCTAGGCATGATGTGTGAGTTAGCATGGGCAAAGATCTGTTCCCAGCAAACAGTTCAAAATCATCACCCTGCACCCTTGTTTTGGGGGTTAAGAGATTTTAACTCTGTGGATAGCAATTTCTCCATACCAGAGCACCTTCATAGGTATGTTTAATTTATGACTCCAGATATGACCAAGGATAAAAAGACCCAACGTCCGTAGCTTTGTGTCTTTCAGAACCTACCATTCTGCTTTTAAAACCTGTTAAGGGATATATAACAAGATCCACTATGTCCTATTACATGATCTATCCATTAGCAAGATCCATCTATTAAGTGGTAGGGTTTAGCTCAGTGCAGTTGTTACTGGAACATTTAAACTACTTGTAGTGTCTACGTTCAAGGAGATGAGATTTAGACATTTCAGAGAAAAGTCATAAAAGTGGTTAAAGGATCCAGAAATATGCATTTAAATTACCTAAATGAGGCATCATAATTAATCTTGAGATAGAAAAGGAGTGACTGAGAATGAGCTCTTAGACTTACACTGCAGTAAGTGCAATGGCTGAATGTTTGTTTCAAAGTGGAAATAAAGCTCATGTTTTGAGCACTGAAGCTATGAGCTCATGGGAGAACTTTGTTAGCTCTGCATGCCATTGCTGGCATTTCATCAAATGGAATATTTTGTGAAAAGATATGCTCTAGTCCAAACAAGAATTAATTAAAAGAAATCCCATAGTTCAGTTAAGTGAGATGTCATAAGACTATGCTTTATATGTCTATAAACTCTAGTTTATGGAACTGCAATTTAAATAGTGTTTAAGCCAGGATGGCCTATAAAAAAAGCATCCTGTTTCTCTCCCCAGGCTTCTCATTCTTGCACATCATGTATTGCATCTTCCCTTCTGCTAGCACAAGCATTATTTGCCTTTTTGTTTTTTTGCTGGCTTAGTTCTAACCTGTGTCACATCTCTGGTCCGGTTCAACCTGAGGCTACACACATGCTTACGCTGGCATGAAGGAGAGGTTAGTGCAGGGACAGGAACAAGGCAGGGAAGGAGAGGAAATGCCTTCTTGAGGGCTCTGCCTTCCCGTGCTGGCTTCAAGTGTGTGTGAAACTACCCAGGGAGTCATGTACTTTACTGGAGTTAATCTTGCTGCTTTTTTTATCAGTTATAACATTCAGTACTCCCATCCCTTTGAAACTATTCATCTCTTCATTAAAATCAAAAGCAATAAACGATGCATAAACCCACAGTACTCTGTAGCTAAGTTGAACTGTCATTCAGAGTCTGTTTTTCAAAACATTGTTTTACTCCACCCACATAACTCCACAAGAACTTTTGGGTAGCTGGCACACTTTAAGAGGCCTGAGTGTTATGCTGAGTTCAGGCCCTTTGTATGCATTTGCAAAAATCAACTATGTGAATCTAACAGAATATTTCATTTGCTGGAGCAAATCACGGGGAATGGTAATGGAGGATCTGGGCAGCTGGGAACTGGCTGGGCTCTTCATAATATCTGGAAATGGACAATTATATTTTTCTTTGTAAAGGTGTGGAAATTACTGTAATGGTCTGATTTTTTTAATTATTATTTTTTTGTTGTTGTTGTTTTGTTAAACACTTTGAAGTCAGTAATTTCTTACTTGAGGAATTCCTCAGAAATCTTTTGCCTTGTTTTGTTCCATTTCTCAAACGCACATTGTTTTCTTCATTTCATATCTTTTGAGCACACAGAATTAGGCCAGGCAGATGTGTTCTTCAGGTCACAGATGCCTGGCCTCAACATGCCCCATGTCCAAATAAGTGGTTACCCTGAATAGTTGGCAAAATCATAAACTTTATTTTTCTTACTGAGTTTTGGCATGCCCAATGGATTATAGGTCTGAAGAAAACACTTGGCATTTCCTTCTGAAACTTAGACTTTCTTCTAAAAACAAAGACACAAATAGTTTATTTTGGAATAGGAAATGTTTCTAGATTTAGTCATTTAATATGACTGTCAACTTTGCCTGTTTTCCTTAAAGGGACCTGATGCTGTAAATCTATAGTGCTCACTTTGCTGTATAACTTGGTAGAAGAAAATCAGTGTTAGAGCAGGTTCTTGTTTAAATGCACATGGTTTAAAATTGGAGAAAAACCAGCTTCCTTCATATTTGACTTTTGCTTGCAATGTAAAGCATGGGAGACTTGGATATGGATAGCAGTCATTATATGAATTCATCCAACTTGAACAAGAGAAAGTTACACTGGGAAAAAAGAAAAAAAAGATTGAATGTTTCCCAGGACTAATCCCCCTTTTGATTTGTAAGAAGAAAGGAGAATCTGTAGCCCTTGGAGGCAGTTTATTTTATCAGTGTTGGTTTTCAATCCATGACTTCACAGCCAGTGGGACTGGTGTATTATGACAAGAAACATTTAATCATTGATTAGATTTTCAAGAATGATATGATCTTGACCAAAGGACATCCATTTGACTATGTAAATATATATTTTAAAACCTAAACTAAACACTAGGAGCTAAATTCAGTCTAGGGGTAAGGAGTGCACAATCCATTGACTGAACTTTTACCAGAACATTAGGGAGATGCATCTTAATCTCCCATTTAATATTTAGAAAAATAAACAACATCATGTTCCTATGAAGTGAGTTCAACTGTGATTTAAATTAGTGTGCCAAAACGTCAGAATGAGTGGGTGACTCCTCTTTTCCCCAGGGAGGGAGAGGTAACAGTGATACAAAGGACCTTCAAAGCAGCGTTTATGTTAGCTTCCTGTTCCCTTTCAAATTCACCTGGAAAGCTATGGATTATTTTTAAGAAATGAGGGATGATTTAATGGTGAGTTGGTTAGGGCAGTGCTCCTGCCAGCAGCAGCATGAGCATGCTCCAGGTTGGCATGCCACACCATACTGCATCTCCCAGGACTTGTGCAGACTTGCTCCATGATCAGAGATGGTCGTGGCAAAAAGGATCAAGCCCAGGGAACATGGGCACTGTGGGCTTGGCCATTTAGCTGTCACCATCACTGTCAGGAAGGAAGGCAGGCAGGGTCTTTTCCTCTGCCCTTTTCCCGACTCTGTTGTCATGAACGATGGTTTTGGACTCACTTTTGCTTTATGGCTTTGGACATCTGAAATGTGCCGTGGGAACAACTGTTGCTTGCCTTCTCTGGTAAAAGGCAGCCAGCCACATACTGTCCACAGGCTGTCTGTTTTATTCGCTGTACAGTGCCATTGGGGTGTTCACAAGTGTGGTATCTTACCTCCATAAATGGTTTTATATATATGGTAGATGCCTGGCAACATGTTTGAATTTTAGCTGTTTAAATCTTTCAGTTCCAGATGGATAGGCAGTTCAGAATGATTTCCTGTAAATTTTTTCTATGTCTGGTATTTGTTGATCAAATAGCATGTATGTTATTATCATATAGAGCAAGTATGTGTTTGTTCTGCTTGATTAAATTCCTGAATTTCCAGCATTCTTCCAGTCCTGCCTCAATCACCACACTTGGGAGGTAGGCTATGAGCAGCACTGCATGCCAGGTTTTGGTGTGTGACAGTCAGACATGGTGTCTACATGTGGAAAAAATGTCCTGTTTGCATCCACCAGCATGTTAAGTGATGTCCGTTGCTCTTCTACAGGTTTAGAAATAAAAGAACATGTACAGAAGCAAGAAGTCACCAACAGTTTGCCAGCGCCTCCTCAAATGCCTCTGCCAGAAATACCTCAGCAGTGGCTGGTGAGTGTTAATCGAAATATATAAATATATTTGTAAGAGAGAATATGTCTGTGATAAGCAATAACAAATTGTTACAAGAGGAAGGCCCCTGCAGGTCCAGGGAAATTCTTATTCCTATCACTTTCCACTCTGGTTGAGGGAACCAGGTTCAACTTTCAGAAGAGAAGGCAAAAAATGCCCTAAGGTGAAATAAGCTTGGGAACAGGTCACCTGCAAGGACTGTGGAAACACAATCTTTGCCAGTTTTCAAAGTTCATTTGGCAAAATCTGAGCAATTTAAGATTAACTTCAAAGGCTGACCTGCCTTGTGGTGGAGGTTGGCCTAAGCCACAGGTCCCAGTCAGTTTCTTATGATTTTAATGATCAACTTTTCCTGGAGTAAGCGTTATGAAAAGGCTCCCTCTTGATAGCCGGGAAATGAAAGCTCAGAGTTTCAAGATGAAGGAATAATACTTCTTTTTTTTAAAAAAAACAAGTCTTTGGTGCCCTTCTGTCCTCCGTCTCTGGGTAGGAAATTCCCTGCAGAACAAGCAGAAGTACGTGTTCTTGGAGATGTTTATAGCAAAGATGCTGATTGAGATCTGTAATTCAATCCCTCCAGTTGGGAGCAGCTGTCTTGTTATAGAATAAACTATAAGCATATTTTAATGCTCCTCTATTACTGACTTCACAGAAGATGTGAAGAAAACATTTTCAGCTTTTTCTTAGAGAAGCATAAGCAAATCATGGGTTAACCTGTTGAAAGGTGGACATGGTCCTAGCCCTAATACTGAAAATTATCCATATTTTTATTCATCTATGGAAAATTTTGCTCATGGTGACAAAGACAATCCATGGAGGCGCATGTTCATTGGCTGAATCAGGAAGTACAGATGCAGCTTACAGGAGCAGGACTGAATGGCTGACATTCTGCTTCATTTTAGTGTATTACTCTGTTATCCCATTTCTGCCCAGTTCTAGGAGATATATAAGATACATATATAAGCCAGTAGCAGCTTATGAGCACAAGAACTAATTTATCAGACCAAACTCTTGGCCAGCCTTTCATGATACTTTTGTAATTAACTTTATTCGGTGGTGAATAATGCTGTGAATTGAAGAACAAAGTAAAAAAAAAGCCAAAAAATATGTATTATGTAGGATACTTTAATCATAGTTTAACCCTCAGCTCTGCTTGCTTTTGGTTTGTGACCTGAACAAGATTTTTAATATGCTGAAATCATTATAGGAAGGGAATGTTTGCTCTAGAAACATTCATATCCAGACCTGATATATATACTGTGGCAAAATTCAACTAAAAGGGGCGCATTAAAATAATTATGCATAGATTTGAATACATGCAAAAGTGGTCTTATTAATATGCAGTGAAACCTGGAGAATCCATTTCGTGGTTAACAGTGCCTGAAAATGATTATTTGTCTTTAATTCAAGATGCATATCGCTTAAATTACAAGGGAATAGGTTGATGAGAGGCAGGAAAATTATGCAAAATGCACATGCCTTTGAAATGTAGACTTTGGGTGCTGGCTTCATAAACTGAAGCCAGTTGAGATTCTCCTTCTTTCATGTTTATGTAGGTTCAGTTTAATAAATTGGCTCTGAAGATTCAAATTGTTTTTCTAAAGACAACTGACCTACTTTTCCTTTCTCATACACTAATGTGTAAATTCCCTTAAAGTTGGTACAGCTGCAGTGAGTGAAATAGTGTGAAATATGAATTAGGTCCAGGAGGTTGACGCTGGTTTTTGCAGCAGTTCAGTTTGGATTTTTGAGTAACAAAAATACTTCTCTGAGATCCAGTGGGAATTACCATGGAAGCTGATGCAGAGCTGGTTGGTCTGAAGCACGGTCTTCCCATATTAAGTCTGGCGAAGTGGAGCTTGAGCATGGCCATCCCTCTGACCTTCCTATAGTGCTGCAGACACTTTCATCTCAGTGGAGTCACCAAGCTGACCTGTTTTTTCCATAGTGGTGGGAGTTGATTTTTGCCAGTTTATCTGCAATTCCTTTGCTGCTGACAGGCAGTGGCGGTTTCCACCTCCCTATCTGGTGTTGGTGTCACTTTGTTTCCGTTAACCATGAAATCAGCCACAAAATGCCCCAGGCCTCTCGTTAACTTGCTGTATCCAAATACAGGTTGTGGTCTATTTTAAGATGGTAGCACATTGAAATTTGTGAAAAAGATGACAGACTGCTGCTGTCCTGCTGAAGATCAGGTGGAGTCAGAAAGGAAGGACAAACTCATCAGCTTTTTGACCTTTGAACACAGGGGCAAGCTTAAACCACAGTCTGACTGTTTAAATACTTCTTAAGTCATGTTGAACTAATGGAATTGATCATTAGCTGTTTATTTGAGACCTTTCTCTATTAGATGTCTCTTTGTTAGCCCCTCAATTATTAGTATGATCAGAGACTTTAATATTGTCTTCCTTTTTACATCAGGCTGGACATCAGTGACAGTGGCCAAGATTTAGTTTTACCTTCCATTAATGCTCCTGTGACAGAAATACTGAGCTACCTTTCCTAGCCACTTTTCATAGACCGTGCTTTTGTAGTCAAGTAAAAGAAATCTCCTAGACCCACTAAAGGACAGGAAATTCTGCTCCTGGTTGCCCTTCTTCACGTGGCAAATTGGAAGCCATATTGTATGGTATCTCTTTTTCCCAGCCATTCAGGACAGAAACATTTTCCACTCGCTGAATAACATGGTGGTCTCAGCCTCCAGTGGAAAGACAGTGGGCTGGTTGAACATAAGAATTTACTGGAAGTGGTAATCGATGACTTTAAATGCACTATGAGCTGTTATTGAGTATGATGAAAGTTAAAGTTTCATTTGCACCACTGTTTCCCTTTATGGCACCAAGGGATTCTGCATTCAAAAATGTTTAGTTTGAATTGATGTTTAAGCTTTTACTTATGTAAAGATGTGTGGGTGGGAAGGAATTCAATACCCCTTAAAATAGTGCCAGGAGACAGAAGTATGTGTGGGCAGGTGCGGTGCAAGGTTTCCTTTGTAAATCTGTAAATAGACCTGCATATTTGCTCTGGCCAAATCTTGTATCAGTTTTGTTATTCATCATCCCATGAACAAAGAGTGTAAACTTAATTTGATTTAGAAACATGCTGTTAATAGTTTAAATGAAGTCTCTAGTTATTAAAACATATTAAAGCCTGGAGAGTTTTCCTGGACTCAGTGGGCTTTAGACCAGGTCTTAAAATTGAGGGACAAAGATGGACCTCACATATACTGTACTTGAATGAAGTAAATCACTATGCATGCATTCCCTTGGATGAAGTAAATCACTATGCATACATTCTCTTAGTAATTCTCTTTTTCTATGTACATTCCCTTACCTACATCTGGTCTACCAGACTTTCTGTCAGCCTTAGAAAGCACAAATCCTCACTTGCTTTAGCTTTTGCATACAGCTGCTTCAGGTGGCTGGCAAAGTAAAAGCTGCAGATAAAGAACATGAGTGTAAAGGCAACTTGTGAGTCCTGCTGCAGAACTGAAAGGCCATTTGCCTGGGTGCTTTAGGGTGTGCTTGTTAGCTTGCATATAGTGCCAGCAGCTAGGGAAGCTTTGCCCAGCTCAGCAGCAAAGGAGGAGATCACCCTGTTTAAAATAGTCATATTGGTTCTCCCCTCTTGACTCTACTGAGAGGGCTTGTGTCTTTTAGCCTGTTTTCTCCATCTCTACATCATCAGGTGCTATTATGATATTTTGTTGCTCTTGACAGGCAAGTAGCAGTGGTAGGTGATGAGTTTGGAGGAATAACAGAGCCAAGTGCTGCTGGTGGTTTAACACCTGGGATCTCATCATTGCACTATCATCAAGTTGCCTTGAAATATGTTTTCCATTGAAGCTGCAGGATAACATCCGTTGTGTCCTGCTGCTCAGATGTGCCTGAGGATTACTGGCATGAATTATCCCCAGCATGACAGTGACAGAATATTTCTAGCCTCCAAGCATTTGGTTGTCATATTACATCTGACAGTCGGTGATTTCAGTGCAATCTGCAGTCCAACAAAATCAAATACAAACAGCACACTTAGCTATTTTTCATTATTTTCACAGTAAAACTGAGTATACATTTTGTTTTTCCTGGAATATTATCAATTTAATAATTATTTAACCACAAGTGTCTAGCAAGGTGCCGGAGCCCCTGTAAATCGGAAGGATAGGTCCTGCAACATACAGAGTCAGTCTGTAGGACTGTTTCATATATATGGGTTGAATGGATAAGGAGCTGCTGAGGAAACTTGGAGGGAAAAAAGAGGCTTATAAAAGGTGGAAGCAAGGACAGGCTGCCTGGGAAGAATACAGGGATGTAGTCCAGGAAGCTGTGGACCAGGTTAGGAAAGCTAAGGCCCAGTTAGAATTAAACTTGGCTAGGGTTGTTAAAGATAACAGGAAGAGATACTATAGGTACACTGCAAAAAAAGACAGTCTAGGAGCAATGTGAGCCCTCTCCAGAAGCTATCGGGAGAACTGGCTACCCTGGATTTGGAGAAGGCTGAGATTCTTAATGACTTCTTTGCATCAGTCTTCACTGGCAAATGCTCTGACCACACCACCCAAGTCTTGGAAGGCAGACACAGGGACTGTGAGAATGACGACCCTGGGCCCACTGTAGGAGAGGTTCTGGCTTGAGACCATCTTAGGAACCTGAACGTATACAAATCCATGGGACCTGACGAAATCCATCCGCCGGTCTTGAAGGAGGTGCAAATGAAGTTGCTAAGCCACTGTCCATAACATTTGAAAAATCATGGCAGTCATGTGAAGCTCCCAACAACTGGAAAAAGGGAAATATAACCCCCATTTTCAAGAAGGGGAAAATGGATAAGCTGGGGAGCTACAGAGCAGTCAGCCTCACCTCTGTGCCTGGCAAAAGCTTGGAGAGGATTCCCCTGGAAGACATGCTAAGGCACATGAAAAACGACAAGGTGCTTGGTAACACCCAGCATGGCTTCACTAAGGGGAAATCCTGCCGGACCAATCTGATGAACTTCTAGGATGAGGCTACGGATCTGAAGGACAGGGGTAGAGCAGTTGATGTCCTCTACCTGGACTTGTGCAAAGCATTTGACACTGTCTCACATGACATCCTTGCCTCTAAGTTGGGGAGACATCAATTTGATAGGTGGACCACTCAGTGGATAAGGAACTGGCTGGATGGCTGCATGCAAAAAGTTGTGCTCAATGGCTCAGTGTCCAGCTGGAGGCCAGTATCGAGTGGTGTCTCTCAGGGATGGGTGTTGGGACCGGTGTTGTTCAACATCTTTGTTGGTGACATGGACAGTGGGATTGAGTGCTCCCTCAGCAAGTTTGCCAATGACACCAAGCTGTGTGGTTCGGTCGATACACTGGAGGGAAGGAATGCCATCCAGAGGGACCTTGACATGCTTGTGAGGTGGGCTGATGCC
>JAOEHY010043375.1:0-29112 GCA_025447955.1 Psilopsiagon aurifrons | reverse complement strand
AAAAGTAGACTCTCATGTATAGTTGAAAAAAGCGATTTGCTCTAATGGTGGATCTTCGTACCATCGGAGAACTTGTTTATAAAGATACTAATAATTTACCATTAAAAGAAGTGTCTATCCTTATGTGAGGCACAAAGAAAACAGCTTTAGAATGACAGCAAGAATCAGAATCTTACAAATGAAGATAGAAATAAAGTTTAAGACTTAAAATTATGGGAAAATAAACAATAAAACCAGACTGATAATAACATGCCATTACTTCAAATATGTCAGATATGATCCAGTTGAAGTTACTGTCAAAATATCTTTATTGCTACTGGTTTTGATTAGTAACAGTATTGATCGCGAATGACATCCATAGCTGAGATACATATTGTTGTGTACATAGCTGAACCCATGACACACATAAATACCTTCTTATTATCTCCTATCTCCTATTTTACTTACGTTGCCTATAATACTTCACTATCTTCACTGTGTCTGTAGTCTGTTTCTACTTAGTTTTCTCGATGGTTGTTTCTTTTTTACTGACCTGGAATTGACCTTTTATAATTTTCATTTGTATTCTTTGGGGATTTTGTTATCACCATGTTCTCTCAGGAGTCACTACTATAGCACCAGATTCATGACTCTCACCCCAAAATTCTGAGTCAAGAGCACACAGACATTAGCTGTGTGTCAGCCCCATTTTAATACAACTGCATGATGACTCATAGCAGCCTTTCAGTATCTGAAAGGGGCCTTTAAGGATGCTGGGGAGGGAAGCTTCATTAGGGACTGTAGTAATAGGATAGGACAAGGGGTAATGGGTTCAAACTTAAACAGGGGAAGTTTAGACTGGATATGAGGAAGAAACTCTTTACTGTAAGGGTGGTGAAGCACTGGAATGGGCTGCCCAGGGAAGCTGTGAATGCTCCATCCCTGGTGGTGTTCAAGGCTGGGTTGGGACAGAGCCTTGGGTGGCATGGTTTAGTGTGGTGTCTCTGCCCATGGCAGGGGGGTTGGAACTAGATGATCTTGAGGTCCTTTCCAACCCTAACTATTCTACGATTCTATGATTTCTCAAGAATTCCTCTCTATGGAATGTGAGAATGGACTCAAGTCTGGCAAGTTCCTTTTATCTTTGCTTTACAGCAGATATAGCGCTCAGTGTCCTTCTGGTACAGTATATGAAAACAAAGCCATAATGTAACAGACTAACTGACCTTCACAATTTTTGAAACTGGGGAGACTGAACTGTATTCTAACTCTCCTTATGGCAGCCGTAGGGACAGAAACTTGCAATTTCTTCTTTGACCAGAACTCAAGAGTGCTTGGTCATTCAGTTTCTCACATTACTGGTCTTTCAGATAACCTCTAAGTAATCAGACTTAACAAAATGCTGTTTGCTTTAGATTTGACTATTTTATCATTAAACATACCCTCCATTTTTCATAGGTCAATTTACAGCCCCAGATACTTTCAGACAAGAGAAAATATAACATCCTTGCTTTGCTTAATATAGACATCTGCAATTATCATCTATTTATTTTGGAAAGTATTCGACATATCAGATTACCTACTGCTGGTTTGGAGGTTTTTTTTGAGCCATCCATTGCGTTGGCCACCTATGCACACATAACAGAGAACTAAATGGACAAATCTTCTATTCTACTATGTCAATTCCAATGTCCCTACATCAATGTCTTTAAATGTATCTAAATGCACTGCAGTTAAAAAAAATAATAAAAAACCACTGAATGAGCAAGAACATAAAAAACATGCTTTTCGTCTAATGCAGAGAATAGTAGCCATTGCTGATCCTCCACTTAATAAACTAAAATTCCGTTAAACAACTATCTTTTATGTGCTACTCAGGAGGCTGGCAGTCTCTCTGTAGCCTTCAGAAAGCCCTGAGTAATCTAATTTGATCTAGAAATTACCCTTTTTTAAGTAGAAATGGGAAGATTACATGGCCTCCAGAGGTTCTTTCAACCTAACTTTTTCTTTATTTCCATGACCTGCAATTGTATTCCAAGCAAATCACAATGCCAATGTCCAAGCTACAAACAATTAAAATTACATTAACTGGAAAGATCAGAGCTCTGTGTTTCAGGAATAAAGCTTACAACAATTAGAATCTAATGAAACTCCATTTCTCTGTTTAGCTGTTTAAGGATAACTCCTTCCTAAGTGTGAACATACGCGTACATAGGCACGTACATCTGTCAATCTTCAAGGGGAACTGTATCTCATTTCCCAATTGAAGTTTTTCATACACTAAGGCAATAAGTACTTACATTCAGTCATTTAAGAGTCATTTGCTTCTCAGCATATAACTAGCAGTACATGCAGAGAAGTGAAATACTTCCTTTGCCTGAATTGTAGACTCTTAAGTGAAAATACTGCAGCTGTTCTGAACATATATAAAAACTTAATTTTCCAGAGGCCTTGACTCTCTATTTATGTTCATATTTTTTGTGAAAATACTCTCTTTTATAGATTAGTATTTTTCCTCTTTTTGAATGCTGTGTGTGCATATATCATGGAACAGATTGCTGAAGAAATTCTATCATTTTTGTATTTAAAATGGTATAGCTTTAAAAATATAGATGTTCAACTTTGCACTTCAAATGTTTCCGCCACTACATTAAACAAAAGGGCATCTGCTTGGATATCACCCATGAAAACATTTTTAAATGAAAAAATGTAGATGAGAAGAAAATAAGTACATTACCAGTTCTCAGATAAAAAAGGGTACATTGTTTTATATAGGAGTCTCAGTAACACATTATTGTAAACCTTCTGTCTGTGAAGCCAAAGCAAAAGCAAATTTCCATGTTTTTTCCCTCTCTTTTCCTTCAAAATGCTTCTAAAGATTGAGGAGCCCTCAGAGAATGACTGCTCTGTTGACTCTTGTGGCAAGTGTTATCTATGAAAAGGCATCCTCTCAGCTCTGCAAATCTTATTCACTGTGAATAGGAAAAAAACTCTGAAATCACATTAAACACCACAAGAGGTTTTGCTTGATCAGAGAAAGAAAAATCCAGATCCATATTTCCAAATCCCATTTAGACCACAATTAAAATATTTATCCAAAAAAATTCTGTCAAGCTGACTCCCAAGTAGAAATGCTGCAATCAAGGGCAATAAAATAATAATAAAAAATGTTCAGGGCCATTGTACAATACATTTTTGGCTGTCAGATTTGTGATTTTGAGACATTTTAAATAAACAACATGAGAAATAGGAAGTTTGGCTTTAAGTCATGTGTACCATTAACAAGATTTTGGCAAATATAGTTACAATATTTATTAAAGTATCTTGATAAGTGTTAATATTGTGGCCAATCCAGATTTCTAGAATTCTTTTTCTGTTTTCTTATGCTACAGCTCTACCCCAACATGTGAATTAGAGCTGTACTGTGCATTGCTGTACCATCTTCTACGCGTGCCCATCTGTTCTTGTAACGGAGAGTAAGCACTTACTTCTTGCATCCTCAGGCCATCAGAAAGCTTTTTTACAAGTGCATGCTCCAGTTCAGTAGCCATGTTAGCACTGTGGGTGATAACCTGAGGGAGAAAAATATTTTGAGTACCCAGCTAATGTGAAAGTCTGACCAAAACGTGATCTCTGGCAGTATAAAAATAGAGAGCAAACAGTAACTGCAATCACAAATAGCAGGCAAATTATATTTTTAGGGGTGTCAAAGGATGCTAAGGCAACAAAGCTATAATGGGACTATTGGAAGAATAATGCATAGAAATAATGAACTTGGACTGAGATATGCACATCAAGGGTCAAAACATGAGTGTATCTATTAGCTCTTATCAAAGAATTACTCCAGGAAGGGTTTTATTGTGCAGTAGCATATACAGCATAGGATAAGGCTGATTGCCTTGCTCCTGAAATTGGGCTGAACCAGTATTTTGGTTAGAGCTATGCCTTGAGAATAAACAAAAAGTATTGGGTAGTTGTTCTGATATCTCATAACTCTCCATAAGACTTTCCCAAAATTATTTTACTACTGGAGCTACAGACAGCCTGAGCTGTTAAGGGTAACTCTTTTAAGTTACATTCTGTCTTCTTTACTAGTTCTTTTTTTTTTTTTTTTTTTTTTTTAATAAATAATTGCCAGTTTTCCTGCAGGTTATTAATTATTACTATTATTATTTAAATTCACCACACATACAAAATGCAACTGGAGTTCATACTCATAATTATTTACGACTTCTTGGAATTTCAATTAGAGGAGAGAAAAGGGAGAAAATAGTTTCATGTTTCTTGCACTTGAGTGTTTTCAAGTGGAGACTTAGTTGGCAATTAATGTAAATGAAAAACCATGAACACCTCTTAACACTGCTATCTGGCTGCTATCTGAAGTATCATAGAAGTCACTCAATTGGAAGAAAGATTCAGGAGGCAGCCAAGGTGCTGGGAGAAAATACTACAAAAAGGTTTAAAGAATTCTTTCTCTTGCAGCTTGGAATCATTCCACACTCACAGAATCACAGAATGACTGAGGCAGGAAAGGACCTCTTGAGATCTTCTAGTCCAACACTGCTGACCAAGGAGCGTCAGGTAAAGCAGGTTGACCAGGACTGTATCCAGTCAGGTTTTGAGTATCTCCAAGGAGAGAGACTCAGCAACCTCTATAGGAAATCATCCCCACAGTAAGAAGAGATTTATCTTAATTTTAAATGGTGCTTCTTGTATTCCAGTAATTTGTTCCCACTGTCTCTTGTCCCATCACTGGGCACCACTCAGAAGAGTCTGGCTCCAGCTTCTTTCTGGTCCTACATCATCTATTTTTACACACTGGTAAAACCCCCAAATTCCCTCTGTCCCAGGGTGAATACTACCAGATGTTTCTGTCTCTTTCATAGTGGGGAACCCAGTACTGGACCCAGCACTGGACCCAGCGCTCCAAATGTGTCTCATTTATCGTCCTTTATGACCTTTTCCACCAACATAGATAGTCCCAAGTAAAAAAAAAATCATTTTTATCTCAGGAAATACCCTGGGTCCAAAGCAGACAATGAATGCCATGCAGGTACTACTCTTTATTTCCACATCCCTCCAATGGATCGTGATGGCCTCTAATTCTGTGAGTGGAGGGAATAATCCAATCTTAAAACAGTCTTGTATTCTTTCTACAGGATTTGGTTATGTTCTGCTGAGTTGCTAAATTAAACAAACAGAAAATCCTTAAGAAAAATATTCTTAAAAGTGATTTTTATTAATCCCTTATACAATATTTTTCCCTTTCTCACTCTCCTTCTGACAATTATTGATCGTTCCCAACCCTTCAGCTTTTCTTTTTCCTATGAAGTACAATTCAGCACAGCAATATATAAAGTACACTGATTTCTTTTGCTTGTCAAAAACATAAATGATTATTTAATCAGTGTTATTGGCACAGTTGTGGCAAAAAAAAGAATTTCTTAGCTGGTTTTCCCTGATGATCTTGCTTCTTCTGCAGTAAATATTCTGCAGCATCATGCTTTATCTGTGGCAACTGCGAGATTTTAAAATGCTCTTTTTATTTTCCAAGACTGTGTCTAGAACTCAAAGGCTTGTACCTATGAAGTCGTAAGAGCAGTTTCTTATAATTTTGAAAATATTGTTAAATGCCAGGTCTAAATTACAGCACAAATTGCCAGAAGAATGAACTGAGCTTAATTCTGAGTACTGATCTCATTTACTGTGCTTCCAGCTGTTCTAGGGCATAAATAAATTATCACTGCAAAATATCTAAGTTTAAAGAGCCTGAATATATGCATAGGCATCATGTGTACCTGAAAACAGGAACTGAAACACCTGTAAACGAGATCTTTGAGGACCTAAGTTTGCAACTATTTCAGTGGAAGATTTTTGTGCTTTTATAGGACCAGTCAGACTTTGAGAAGGTTGAGGTCTGCTCACATGAGTCATGAAAATTTAGGCCTTCACATATTTTAAAATTTATTTCCCAGCTGTATTTTTTCATTAGTTTTCAGCTTGTAACACACAGATCTATGGAATAGGTTTCCCTGTATGATAAAATTCCCAAATACAACCCCTTCCATACCAATATATGAAATTAATTGTTCATGTAATTTTTAATTCACAAAAAGTGAATTAAAATTTTAACTCTGTTAAAGATGTTGCAAAAATTCTTTCAAAATTTACTTTTCATTCCTTGCTATTCATTTATATCCACATCTACACAGAAGAAATGAATCATAAAAAAGGACTAAGCAGATGCATTGTAAAACCAACCATTATTACTTTAGATACATTTAATTTCAGTGTGGTTCTTACCAACGTATCTATGTACCGTTAGCCGCTTGCTTCCCTATTTGAAATTAAAAATCTTTCCAAGTGAGTTTTTCCTTGCCCAGAGAATTTTTAATGCACTACAATATTTACTGCTCCAGAAGTATTGTTTTGCCCTACCACACTCTGCTACTATGGGTAAAAAGAAAATTAATTTGAATGGTTGAAAAAAAACTCTGGAAAATTATGCATCCATAAAGAAAAATCCTATTTTATGTGCCTACGTACTTTGGATAGCATAGATTTGCTTAACAATACAAGATTCTCTCTCCCCCTCCCCCTTTTTTAAGACAAATGTCATAACACCCTGACATTTGCCAGCTCAAATAGTTATTTATTAGAAAGCATCTATTATTTACACTGAAAATCTGAACTAAAAAGCAATGAAAAAGAAGTTACCTGTTCTACTTAGGGATTTGGGAAATTTATTTAAATTTTAAAAGCAGTATTGCAATCTGGTTTTGAGGTGAGCTGAAAAGTGACTGAGGTAGTTCCTGTCAAAAGAACACTATCTGCGGGTTTAAAAATAATTCATTGTAAGTCAGAAGTTCATTCTTATCTGTAGTACTGTGCTTAATTCCTTGCTTTACTAAGAATTATAACAGACATTGAGGGACAATGAAAAACATATATGAAAGGCAGGAAGAAAAGCAGGTGAGATAATGAACCGATTTGGATTACCCCATTTAGAAAAGATATAGGAGGATGTTTATTATAATATCGCATCTAGAGAAACCAAACTGGGCATCTTATCTTTCAAAATTCATCGAATATATAACTAATGAAAGAAAATTGTGTAACTGACACTGCTAACCTTTGAAACTGCTTGCTGTATCAAGATGCTAGAAGATGTCAAGAGCTCAGAATCTCTCAGTAAAGGAACAGCTGCGTCCTCATGAATAAGAACATTTGAAGTTGTGGGTCTGAAATGAAATTAAAACATAAGTGTTGGTACAAACTATGGTTGTAGATCACATGCCTTTATAACAGTGTGGAGTTAAAAGTCACATTCTTTTGAATTTTCCGTAATTGCTTAGTTGGTAATCTCTTCCTGAATTCACAGCTGAGTACTTTCATGGTGACCTTTCCTCCCTGTTGAGAATTGGAAACGTGGACACAGTTCTTTTATCACTTGGAGAAATCAGTATTCTAAAAATTATATGTCCCATTTCTCCCAATCTTATTTATGTGTATAAATAAAGACTTATTTCCATAAAGGTTTCACTCACTGTTTATATCCCTCATATCAGCCATCACATCTCCTTGCTCACTTGTATCACGTATAAGCCAACTGCTACCCAGTTCCAATGAAAACTGAAACAGCGACATGGATCGAGGTAGTCAGATGGCTCTGAATCCCAGACACTGTTTAATCTGGGCAGCCTTTAAAATGTGAAGCACATCTAGTATCATGATACAGAACTGTAACCCAAAGGTATCTATACACTTTATAATTTTCACTTTATGACTAATTTTATATTCTAAAGATATCTTTTCTTTCTTTGGTCTGAGGTTTTGTATGATTTTAGTCTTGGCTGTTAATGAAAGTATGGATGGCTGAATAAGTGTGATTTAGATTTTCTTCTGTCTCTGAAATTCATCATGATTCAAAGTACCTCAGGGGAACAAGTTTCACAGTCACAGAACAGCAGCTGAGAAAGGTCTCTGTTTTGCACACACAACCACTTTAAAAACAACTTATTTTCAAATTCTCACCATGTAGCAACCATTCTTTGCCATTGCATAAGCTGAAGTAATTTGTGCACATGTTGGCTAAGGCCAGAAACCTTGCTGTCTCTTCTTTAGTGCTGCATAATAAAATGTTCTTGAAGGTCCCCCCAATTAACTTAACTGACACTGCACTACACCAGATATCAGTACTTGCATGATCTGATAATAGAGTTCATGCAGGAATAATTTTTATCTAAGATACAGTAGAAAACAGCTGGTAACCGAAAGCATGTGTTTACACTGGTCAGGCATGAAGGTGACAGTTCCAACATGCTAAGGAAATGTAGAAATTTACAAAACATTTTTGGGTCACAACAACAGTAATATTCCCAAACTTAAAAAAATCAGTCTTTCCTCTGGAAATTGTATGAAATCAAATACTTCTAACTAACAGGAAAGAAGGGTGCTAGTGTGAAAAGAAAAGTGTGTATGTGTGTGTGTGTGTGAGTTCATAAGCAGCCCATAAAAGAAGTGAAGTACACAACTGCCATATTGCTGAATGCGTAGGCAGCTGTTATTTGAGCCAGCCAGAGCACTTCAGCATTGGCAGTTTCATTCTGAGGCAAAATAAACAGCGTGTCCATAATCTTGGCCAAATATCCAAAGCTGATAGTGACGGGATAATAACTGTTAAGGGCTCATTTTTTTTGAGTGACTGATCTGAGAAAAAAAAAAAAGAACCACATGTCTAGAAATGTGGTAACCTGGAAGATATGAAAATCTGGCTCTGCAGTTCACACGAGTTACCTTGTCTCATCTCTCAAGTGCTACTTTTGCTGCATTAGACATAGAAGTGTTCAACGCTTCCTTCAGACATATAAATTCAGCTTATTGATTTCTTTTGTCAGCAAAATATTTTATATTGCAACCAAATTAGCACACTGTACTTCAAGCAACCTTGCCATCTTAAAAAATTAAGCAGTTGTCTGTACCTGGGCAAAATTACTTTACAGACGTCCGTGTCATTGTCTAATTCCAGCAATCATACAGGAAATTATCCTCCCTACAGAAAATTTGTTAGTCTCTTCTTAGTATCTGAATAATTTCAAGATTGTTTTAAGTTTCTCTAACAGGAAGGAGAGTTCTTTATTTAAGGTGACTCAAAACATACTGGAAACAATGGCTTTGAATCTTTCTCATAAAATGTTAATTCAAAATGCTAGTAATTTTAGATTTTATGAAAATCTCTGTAAGATGCTGAGAGCTTGAAACATAATGGTGCAAGCAGTTATGAAACTCTTTTGTTTATTGTGCATCTTTTCCTCATCACAATAATGCTGTTGTTCACTGTTCTATAGTTTATCTTAGTGCCACTTTAATTGTGTTTTCAGTATTCACGGGAAAGCATCCTATTTGGGATAATTACTCACTTTGGAGATGATCAGCAATTCGGTTCATGAGCACCTCTGAAAATTACCCTATCTGCAGAAGGCATTTTCCTGCAAGTGGAATACTGGGTTTGCAAGAAGGGGCATTTTGTCTTTTCTCTTTTCCTTTTCCCTCTTCTTTCCTGTCCCCAAAATGTATTTGATAATTGCTCTAGGACATGCCAATTTCCTTACTCTTCATCAGTTAGTTCTAGACATAATCTTCTTGTGTTTTCTTTGTAACCGTGCCATTATCACAAGCCCCCCTAAAATTCTCAGCTGATTCTAAGGTGCTTCCCTAACATTTCAGTTTATGCAAGATAGGTAAGCAAATACAGCTGGATCTCTTGGCAACTTGGGTGTCCACAGGGAAACATGCATTTCAGTATAAATATCCACTATGAAATCATCACCAAGATTTAAGTTTCTGTGTTTAATCACATTTACATTGAGCATGCAATCATCAATCAATTTAAAAATAAAGTAATCCTTGCAAAAATACCATGGAGATGTTTCTTGACAAACAAGTTCAGTCACAGCAAGTTTACAGATCCTCAGTTCTTGTAAACTGACATAAATGCAGTGATGATAGCTTAAAATGCTTCTCCTGACAGAGCCCAGTTTTGCCACTTTTATTCATAAAGGTTGACAGACCTCTGTATAAACAATGTCACTGAGCAAAACATGTCAGTAACATGGGGGAAAATTAATTCTTGCTGTCTTTTTGCTAAATTCACAGGTAGTAGAACTTTGTAGGAGAAAAGATGCATATAACAGCACAGTTGTGAAAGCTGGAGGCTATTGTGTGGCAGATAAAAGATAGGGAATTTAGAAATATATCCACTTAGATTTTGAGCATGGTATCCCAAAAGATCTAAGGTACTAATCAAACATGCATGTAATATTAGGTAATATTTTCCTTTCTTTTCACCTGAGATTTTTCCAGCAAGTCTTTTCAGTTACTGAGTTGTATTTTAATTGCTGTGAGTACATATTGAAGGTGATTTCCCCACCTTTGGAATAACTGCCCCAACAGAATGATTATTTTACTTCTTGATGTTGCACCTCTTGGTTGTTCACACAGGGTAATAGTAACAGCAGTTTATTCGTACTCTCATTTTTAAGACTTATTTTGCATGAAAATGTGTTTGTTTTCTGCCAGCATATTTGTTATGCATGTGGTATTATCCAGAAATCATGTTTTCTAATTCCATAGTCTAAGTACAGCCACTGAACTCCATGTCAGGCTTCCCGATGGTAAACAGCACACTCTAAAGAAAAATGCTATTAGCCAAAGAATGGCAAATACTAGAGGTGTGCGGTTTGATTAATGTTTTACAGTGCTTTGAAATGCTCATCTTTTGGTTCACAACGTATGATCACAAACACCAGGAGACATATAGATAGAGATGGCAGAAAAGCTGAGCACTTTTCCCACACCTTTCTAATCTCTGTTTGCATGACCTCAGCATGATACACTGCTGTGGTTCACTACAATATACTTTTTACAGATCTTTCTTCATAACAAATGAGTTTTTCTGTCTCATAAGCAGCAGAAGCAATGAAACCCTGCATACTTCTGTACTTTCTCCCCTCCTCTCCCTCCCTCCACTGCATGGTCTCAGGAGCAGTAGATATACCTTTCAGATGGTGAATGTGACAAGAGTACTTGGAGCCACATGTCTACTGATGCATGAACCAGGGGCTGTCTCTGCTTTCAGTGATGTCTCTGCATTTTACCGTATCACGACAAGAATGTAGTTATCTTTTAGATTTATATCCATCTTCTGTTCTATATCCATTGCTTCAGACAGGCAAAGACCATGTTCCTTTTCTCCTTGAGTAGTTAGGCTAAAATGAGATTTCTTCAAGTCCTGTAGCAGTATGGCATGGACAACCTGTGTGGTGGGCTCTGTTGACTGCTGCAGACAAGTAACTAGGCAGATTTCTTGGGACAAGCAATCCTGTTTGGAAGCAAAGCACCCTCATGCCTTCTCAAAGAAGCAAGAACTGGCAACTGGTGAAATTCTCATCATATTTATGACTTAAAACCAGTAAGCTTGGGATAGTAGCATTCCTTGTTATGCTTCATTCTCATGAAGGAAGAGACCTCCCACTTGCTTCTGCATTGTGTCTTGGTGGGGCATCTGCTTTACATGGATTTCAGTCTTTGCATCCATGCTCCTCAAAGTGCTTCTCTACTGCTTTTGGCCCTTAATTAAAACAGGCTACGACAGGTGTTAAGGTCTGAGCACAAGTTATTTCATTTTATTTATTAATACTATTTTGATTTTTCTCTATTCCACTTTTGCTGAATGGTAATGCTTCAAACACAATAAAAGCAAAGATAAATTTGGCATCCTACCCGCTTGGTACTGAGGGTTTCTTTTTGCCCAGTAAGATTTCTATTTCTTTTTCTGCTAAGGCTTTTATCTAATATTTGCTTTCATCATCTTTCCATATTAATCTCTTAATGATGTCTATTTCCATAGCTGGATAGTGGAGCTGATGGACCCTTCCTACTTGGGAAAATTCCTTCAACAAAATACTTCCTTCTGTTGTGCTTTCCTGAACCTGCTCTAGGGGCCCCAGACATAATTTTCTGCCATTAGGCACCTCTTCTGACACTCAAGAGCAGAATGGCTCCTAAATATAAAACCAGTTCTCACCTAAAAAGGCTTTGCCAATGCTGCCATATTTGGGATTTCCAAAACTGTATGAGGAATAATGATTCCACTCCCATTTATACACACATGAAAATATCAATTTTATACTAGATTACAGAAACCTTCGGTTCAAGAGCAGGGCCACCTGGTCTGTTGCTGAGCAATAAGGTTCTTATTTATGTGATGTGGATTAACCAATCAGCAGTACAAAGCTCTCACCCTCCCTCTGCCAGCATTTTCTGCACATGTTCCCAAGTGTTCTAAAACGTCATCTTCCAGTTTTATCATCCATCTTGTCAATCCAAGCAAGATCTGACTACATAACTTCTTCCTCATATATTTCATAATTTTGTAAGATTACTGGGCAGCAAAAGTCAAGCTGACATACCAACCATGTAATTTGCATTAGCTTTCAGCACAGGCAACCCTTGTCTCCTTCCTCCCCAAACCCCAAACTGTCTGGAAAAAAAAAAATAAAAAAAGTAAAAAATTAGTAGGGATGTGTTAATTTAGATTAATCTTTTATTAGCTACTATCACTGCTGCTTCGTGTTAAAATAAATCCACCTCAATCTGCCCCGCAAAAAAAAAATCCCTCTCCAAAGTCGAGCTGGACAAATCCCCACCTCTTTATCATGGGCTTGTTACTTGCTTTGGTTTCGGAGGGTTTTTTGTTTGTTGTGTTTTTGTTTGTTTTTTTGTTTTTTTTTTTTTTTTGGGGGGGGGGGGGGTGTTTGTTTTTTCCTCATGAAGCACGATTTCCGGTGAGACGGCACCGAAGCACCGAAAAAGTAATTTATTTTTTGTCGGTTTTATTTCACCACCGTAAAAAGCCGAGGTATTTTCCCCCTCTGCGCTAACAGCAAAGCTAACCCCCCCCCCAATCCCGGAGTTTCCAAACATCCAAACCAATAGCTGCAAGCCCAACGTGACCAGTTACAAGACAGTCCCGCTTCCCAGCGACGCTGCGGCATGGTACCGCACGCGAGAGGCGCGGGGCAACGTTAGGGCCGCGCAGGCAGCCCCCGTGCAACCCCCACCCCTGCACTCCATTCCGCTCGGTTCCGCTCCCGCGCACCGGTGCCTTGCGGAAGCGGGCGACAGCCCCCTCGATGTGCCCCGCTGGCGCGCACGGCCGAAGCACCGCTCTCGGCTCTCCATGACCAGGAGAGCTGTGGTTTCCCGATAGGATTCTCCCGTCTATCCGCCTCTCCCTTTAGGCTGCCTCCCTTCAGGAGACGGTGAAGGAAAACACTCCGACGGGCCGCGCTTGCGAGGCAGGGGAATTGTTTCCCCGCCCAGATCCCCCGGGGGCAGGCGGGGATGGACGAACGGATGGAAGGAGGGACGCAGGAACGCTTCGAGCTCGCTGCCTCCTCTCAGCGCTGCGGAGGAATCCACCGGCGCTGCCGATAGCTCCACGATCGTGGTGCGGCCCTGCGTGCTGAGCGGAGGGATACGCGCGGGCCTCCGTGTGCCCGCCCCTGCGCGGCGGTCGCTGCCTCCCAGATATAGTGCGGCACGGGGAGGCGGTGGCAGGCATTCGGTGAGCGGCGCTCCGCTGGTGCGGAGTGGCTGCGTGGACGGCAGCGGGGGTTTGCCTGATCTGGTTGAGCACCTCCAAGTTGGAACTGTCCACCGGTGCGAGCTCCTGAACATGAGCCTCCTGCTTCTCTACCTGCTCGGATTGCTCTTCGGTAGCGGGCAAGGTAGGAGCGGGGCTGCCTGGTTTCGTTTCGAATTTGTTATTCTTGCCTATACTCTCCGCTCGCTCAAATTAACGTAGAACCGGTAAAGAACTGGAGAAAAAATAAAGCAGTGTTTGACCCTGGCGCCGAATTAAAAGGGTTGTAAAACTTGCTTCAACGCTTACCCCTTCACCCTCACCCTCTCTATTTTTTTTTAAGTCTTCAAGAGGTATAATTTGTGAGGAAAAAAACCCCAAAAGGCAAGCTGAAAGGTGCTAAGTGCGCTTGGCTGCTTTGCGTGGGGTTTCGTCCTTTTGGGGGGTGGTAAATGTGGAGGGATTTGAAACGATTTTAAATACGTATCTGTCAGGGGTCGTGCTTTAAAATACGCTTCTGCCTAAGGGGAAGGCAGCGTGGGCTTAGGTTTTAGGGCCGGGGAGAAGTGCTGTCGGCGGAGGCAGTGAGCCTTCCGACCTGAATTAAGTCTGCCTGGCGGGGTTGGTGTCTCCTGAAGCCCCATCCTCTCGCTGTGCGGGGGGGACACAGTCCGCCGGCCCGGGGGATGGGGGTTGGTGGTGGTGGCTGTGGCACCGGCACAACCGCGGACGTGTGCGCGTACGCGGGGAGTTTGTGCGATGAATTAGCGCGGCGAGGGCAGGTGTGTGCGGAGACGGGCGCGCTGGGGTTACGCCTCTGGGCGCGGTTCTGCTTTTGCATATGTATGTGCAGTGTACGGGCGTATATATAGCGCTTCGTAAAACACAGGGGCTGTGCTGTAGCTGATATATTTTGTTCGTGGCTTTTTTGGGTGTGTGTTTGTGCTATGAAATATTTATTTAATTATTTTGGATGTCGCCGGTGTGGTCACTTGAGGATTTGCGCTACTTTAGGAGACGGGGCGGGGAAGGGCTTCTGAGCGCAGCCTGGCTTGGCGAGGGTGCCCCAGGGGGAGCGATAACCGCTGGGGCAAGTTTCTGCCGCTCGGTCGTAGCGGGACCGTGCTGCAAGGTGCCCGAAGGCGCTGCGCTGTCAGCACCTGCGGGGCTGTTTGGGGCGGTTTTAGGGCAGGGGGGAAACCCACCAACCCTCCTGCCCCCGCGGCTGTCCGCGGAGGGAGCGCCGGGGACAGTCCATCGGCCCCTGGTGCCGCCGGCCTGCAGCAGGGGGCGGCAGAGCTCCACGACGGCCGTCGGAGCGCGGACAGTCGCCGGGACGGGTTGCGGGTTCCGGGATCGGGCAAGCGCGGGAAGCCGCGTGTATCCCCGCTTCCAGGCGCCAGGGCTGGATGCCGCGCCCCGAGTGTGCACCGGGTCATGTATGGGGCAAGCGAGATCCGTTGCATTTGAGAAAAGGGGCGAGTTGAGGGGGGACATTGTGCTTGGAAGTATTAAGACCACAGCTCTGAACGTTTTTCTCAGTGCGGTTCTCTCTGAGGCTCAATACCACACAGACGTTTTCTCTCGGTGATAAGTAGCAAAGAGCCACCATATGCTCTCAGTTTATATAGAAATGCTTCTCTGTTTTTGCCACCTCAGGTTGAGCTCTGGAAGTCTCCTGGTTAGTAGCGATTCAGAAACAGTCCGAAGGCTTTTCAACATAACCGGCTCGGGGATGTCAGAGGAGGAGAACTGGAAATCCAGCCTCCTTTGCATTGATCTACCTAGGTGTAATGCGTGTAGAGATGTGGTTTGTGGTGCCTATAGCGGAGGAATGGTAGCAAGCTAGTTTGTGAAGTGTGATTACTGCAGCGTAGGAGGATTACATGCATAGTTTTGGTATCTTACTATCCGAGATGTCAGGAAATAAATAACGGAGTGAAATTCTAAATGCTACTAAGCTGAGTTTTCAAAAATATAGGGGGATAGATTAGGAGGTAGATGGAAAGGAGGTGAGAAAAGCTGAATATGTCTACTATTGATCTTAATTTACATTAGTCTTATTTTGAAAAAGCAGCTTTTTTTCAAATAAAGGAAGTGTGTTGGTGAGAGGGAGAGTAAGATTTTTGAACTGCCTACAGAAATAGCAGGAACATGCTGCCTCAGTCTACATTAGGGGGTAGTAAATGGGAGTGGAAAAGGTCTGCAAATGGAAAATTGCCATTCAGGGTGCTAGGGGAGAGGAAAATTCTTAAGTGCTGATTGCTTTTTTTTAATTTATTTATTTATTTTATTTTAAGAAGCATCACTGTGCTGAGGGATTTATTGTGCATCTTTTATTATTCTGACACCTCCTTTAAGTAATTGAGAATTTCTTGAAGTGATTCAAATAGTTTGAAAGGCTATTCCAAAAGCTTTTGGGATTTATCTTTTGGGAATGCAGTGGTGGGGAAGATATATCATCAACTGAAGGTTCTGGTGCTTGTGAGGGGGCTTTTGTTTGTTTATTTTTAAGACAGTGTTGTCTGATTATTAATGATTATGAGTTGATAGAGGGGAGTGTGGATGGTTAAGAAAAAGCAAATAACTAAATTTGTATTGTTTGCTTTGGAGACATTAAAGTCTTAGGTTGAGGATTTGTATTTCTAAGAATACAGCTGCAGTAGATTTTATGAAGGGTGACTGATTTTTCTTTTATTTTTTTTTTTTCTTTGGGAAGTACTGGTGTTAAAGACTGGAAAAAGGGAACTTCAGTATGTTTGTTCTGTTCTAGAAAATAAGAGAAGTTTAAAAACAAGCAGCAGACAGCAACCCCTTCCCCCAGCTGCTTAAAGTTAAGAGCTTGAGTGTCATAATTATCTTCTGGGGCTGGATATTCTCTCTCCTAATTTCATCACAGGGGGAGAGATTTAACTGGCAGTGTTGTTATGGTAAAACAAAAGGATTTTTTTTTTTTTGTTAACCTTTCAAAGCTGTACAGAAAATGCATCCAGACTAAAAGGCCCAGCTTTAATTAACTGTGCTTTACTAAAAAAGTGAAACAAAACACACCCCCACACTCCCAAACCAACAAAACAGCTTACTCTGCTCTGTAAACCTGCCTTTTAACATATGTAGTGATGGAAGAAAAGGCTTCATTGGTTTTTACCAGTGTCTGGGGAGACCGACTTAAAGTGGATGAAATGGGCATCTTCCCAGATTGCAAAATCCTGTTTCTTTTATCATACTACACATTTCTTGAGGTTAGTAAAATTTTAAGGCGCAGTAGAAAATGTTTTGCTGTAGAATTTAGTCTATTTTGTGCTCATCCAGGAGACTCATAGGAATGAGTACTTATTCAGTCATTGTGCTGTAAGTTTCCTCTTTTCACTGCATTGATACTGTTTTTGTTATTTTTTTCCTGAAGAAGTTCCTCTTTACAAGTGCTTATAAGAGACTGTTTGTTAATAAGGAACATCCCCCGAAAGAGATGCCAGCATGTGCATCTCATTCACATAGTCGCTTTCTAGAATCCTGTTTGTTTATGCTTTTTGTGTGGGGAATCCTGGAAATTTTGAATTTCTTAAATCAATTAGTTTGTCTACTGGATTAAATGGAACTAATATTTTACTCCAGTTGTATACCAAAATCTGGAATATATCCTGAGACTTCAGTTAACCATTGTTTTCCACTACAAGTTGGTTTATACAACTGCATTAAGATTAAAATGCATTTACAATACATCTAATACCTTCTTTTTTCCTTTTCACCATTCAAAAGAGAAGAAAAAAAAATCAAACAAGAAGTAATGTTTAATTTGCTTTTTGATGTGCTTCAAGTGAGAATGAGAATCAAAATCTTCCTGAAAATAAGCCTTGACTGATGAGGGGTTGTAAAAGATTTGTTTAAGAATAGGTTGTTGAGAAATTTATAAAGTTTTGTTTCATGCAGTCCTATACAAAATGGAGTTAGAAATAATTTTGTTTGCACTGTCTCGACATCATGAAATATATGAAAAATAAAGTCATAGAGATAAAGCTTGAAAGTCTTCTTTAAGATACTGGATAGCATAATTTTGACTTTGTCTTCTCTTAAAGCATAGCTAATATATTTATTTAGGCAACTAATTATTTTTATCCATGGGAATGTTATTGGTGTGTTATGACTGATTTGTGTTCTGCCTTTCATAGCCACCTTCTTCAACAGTATTTTGGGAACAAAAGTTGTATTTGTTTGCCCTTTCATTGACCTTTTTCTTGGAGGCAGCTTTCCAAAGTGATTAATGTTTACTTACTGGTGTTCTTCCAGTTTACTCCAGTAATACCCCAGTTGCCTTCAGCACATGCCATTAGTGTTCTCAGTACACGAAAGATATGGACCTGTTGGAAGAGGTCCAGGGGAAGGCCACAGAATGATTAGAGGGATGGAGCACCTCTCCTATGAGGAAAGGCTGAGAGATTTGGGATTGTTCGTCCTGGAGAAAAAAAGGCGCTGGGGAGACCTTATTGTGACCTTTCGGTCCTTGAAAGGAGACTACGAGAAAGGTGGGGAGAGACTTCTTAGCAGGGCCTATTGCAATAGGATGAAAGGTGATGGTTTTAAACTAAAAGAGGGGAGATTCAGGCTATAGGCAAGGAAAAAATTCTTCACAATGAGGGTGGTAAAATACTGGCACAGTTTGCCCAGAGAAGTGGTGGATGCCTCATCCTTAGAGACGTACAAGGCCAGGCTGGATGTGGTTGTGGGCAACGTGGTCTAGTTGAAGATATGCCTGCCTGTTGTGGGGGGCTTGGGCTAGAAGACCTTTGATCCCTTCCAACTCAAACTATTCTATGAATTGAGTCAAGTTAATAAGACTTTCTGGGAAACGTGGTTTAACTGCACCGTAATTTGTGTCTGTTAGCTGAAAATCCATTAGTGAAAGAGTGGATGTAGACTGCTGTAGATAAAGAATCTGGATAATAACTGATATGCATATTTTAAACAGTTTATACCAATTAATTGATGGTATATGGTTTTATTTGGGAGGTGTTTTTTCTTTTTTTTGGCACCCATTTGTTTTATTAAAGAAGGGCGGTATACTTGAAGCATATCTTAAGGCTTTACATGTCACAGGTAATTTCCTTTTTTTTTTTTTTTCACTCAGCCTCTCTTTTAATTCAGAAATGGGAGACATGAGAGAACTTAATGGATACACTGATGTATTCAGACCTAAAGACAACTTGCAGTTACTTGAGGAGGCTGGGTATGCCCATCTTCAGTGACATAATTCTGCACTCTTTCACAAAATCTCTTAATGACTTTTGTAGCTCAGTTTCTCTTTAAAGGGTATGAGGGAAAATGGAAAGAGTTAATATGAAATAGCAAGATAATCTTCAGATGTCTTGTGTTTATACTGTAGCATCTTCAATGGGATATCTGCAAACATAAGGGTACCAAGCTTATTTTGCTATATGGCTGAATTTTTATATTAGTTATCATTTGACTGATAACATTGTTAATTGGAGAAGACATTTTCTGATTTGCTTTGCTATGGATGCACTCAGAATCTACCCATTAATTTTTTGAATTAAAGGAATAAAAGAAAACATAAACAGGGGGAGTCATCTGTCTGATTACAAGTATTTGTGGTGACAGCTTATGGTATACAAGTCTTTTGTACTGGAAAAGAAATACTTAAAAAAATTACTTAAAATCTATGTGGAAAGGAAACAAAGGATACATATGCAAACACAAGTCTACTTTTAGGAAACCTTGTTTAGGAAGATGTCTTCCCTTAGTCATAGAATAACCTGCATTTGAGTAGCTCCATGGAAGCACTGTTGGCTGTACTAATCCAGAGGCTGACATGTGAAGCTGGAGTCAGTTGAATTCAGTAGGATTTGGCGCTGTGGGATATGAAAAAATATCCCTAAAATCGCAGGAGGTAAGCAGCTTTCATTTTTGAAGTGGCATGAGATAGGACAATACTATCCATATATGCTGCTGCTATAATTTAAAGAATTCTGAGTAACAGAAAATTTTGCTGTGATGTAGGTTTTGATGCATGGATGCATTAATAACATGACGCAGGAATGATGATTTAAACTACAATTATAAAGGAAGTTTACTGTAGAATGAGATATTTATAATGTAGTCATTGAATATGAAGATGACTGACCATTGTGGCCAAACTCTACTGAATTATGTCAGAGGATTTCTATTGACTGAAGTTAGTGTTTCCATGAGAAAGAAATAGGACCAGTTCTTTAAAAGCAATTATTTTACTGCCTCAAGTTAATTTGGGAAGGAGGTAGACAGGGAAGTATATCAACTACAAATTCATTATGTGGTTTATGCCTATTTAAGAATATTGCTACCATTAAAAAGAAAAGAACCAAAACAACAAACTCCAGCAGCTCCTGAAATGTTTTACCTGTTACCTGCTCCTTTTAGAAAAGAAAAAAAGAACAGTTGTTTGGTTTCATCCGCTCTTTCATATGATGCACACCAAGTTGTCATTTGCCACCAGGTTCCATGGTAAATGTAATATTATTTGAAATAGCCAGTTTGTGGATGGTCAACATCCAGATAAGACTAACCCTCATTAAGTACTATGAGGGTTTAGTCAGCTTCATTCTTGGTCCTGCCTATCATTACTGAAATAAATTTCCTCTTATCCAAGTCCTAGGCAGATTCCTTCAAGAACTAGCTTTCCATAAAGAGCATAAAGCATTGATGCATTAGTTTATGTTTACTTAAGATGTAGTGGCTCTTTTCCAGGAAAAATGGAGAGGGGAGTAGAAGTGGCGTTCTTTGCCCAGTTTTCTTGTCTTACCTAAATTCTTATTGTGACTTTAAAAGGATACATTGTTCTTATTTAGTGTTCTAATTACCTAACTAGAACTGCTAAAAAGCAGACCAAGGTTGATGAATAACTTCGTAAGAGGGCAAAATTCAAAGTAATACATAATATACCTGTAGCATATGAATAACTTACTAGGGTATGAATGAAAATTCCCTTTACAAAATTACATTTCCAGTTAGCTAATATAAAATGGATTACTTACATTCAGTTGTAGCCTAGGTAACAATACAGTTGTTTGATGGGCTATGACCTGAAATTCATACTTACAATTAATATATGTAATTTATAGAAGAAGTTACTGTGCTCATTGCTTTGTCCAGGAGGTGCCATTTGGAGCTTACTATGAATTCAGTTTAAAACCAAAATCATTTCCCTCAATTTTCTTGCTACTAAAACACATTGCACCATATTCAGCTAAGCTTCAAGCAATTTCAAAACCATTAACTTGATCAACCTTTGTACTGCAGCTGTATTTGGCTTATATGAAGTCAGGTCTGTACTTAAAATACTGAAGAAAGAGACATAAAGCAGCCTATGGAAATCCTCGTGACGTGTCACAGGCATGAACAGGTAGGGAGAGGCAATTCTGTCTCTTAATACAAATGGTTTTCTGTACCAGTCACATAAAGTTTTCTTCTTAATATCAGGAAAGCTGTAATCAAAACTGCAGTATTACTATGTCAAGACTATGTCATTGTGTTATCTTCATTAGTCAGAGCAAAATAAACTAAAGATCCAGGATTTTCGGGAGAAGGTAGAAAAGGGGTTGTGTTAAGTATTCTGATGACCAGTTAACAGGAATAACATAACATTATCTTTGAAGTTCTTGTACATTCCATACTTGTAAACTAACATGCTTTGAGATCAGAACAAAGATCGATGTGCTCCAGTGACCTTGATCCAACAGAGAATCAAGGCAGGAGTCATAAAGGAACAGAATAAATACAGAATGAGAAGAGTGTGGTACTTCTGTCAGTGCACTTTACAATGTTCAGGGATATGTCAGGTTACATCTGTGTGATCTTCCTATATAATCTTGGTGGATCTTTGTTGTGTGAATTTGTTCTTATATCTGTCAGTTCTTTGACCTACTTGGTTCACTGTGTCAGCAACTTAAGGGAAAAATGAAGAAATAAGCCTGAAAAAAATAAATTTCAGTCCCTTAGTTGCTGCGTTATAAGTTGGGAAGTAATATTGTTCCCTTCCTCAACTCTTCTATGACATCCGTAATTGCATGTGCCATAGAGAAGCTGCTCATCTCTTGTGTGTCAGGCTCCAAACTACATTATAGTTATGGACTTTCCATCAGTTTTTTTACATTTCCTGTTTGTTGTTTCTTTCCTACCATTTTTTAATGCTTTATTTATTTTCCTAGCCTTTTGACAATGGAAATCTTAATTTAACAAATAGTGATGTGAAGTGCTTAAATTTTAAGCTGGTCTGCATCAGGCCAATTATAAAAAACCCAAAAAAAACAAACCAAACCAACAAAAAAAACCAAACCAAAAAACAAACCAAAAAACAAACAACCCAAAACCCCAAACCAACCAACCAAACAAACAAAAAAAAAGGCAAAACGTCTCCTTGTTCATAAGTATCTCTTTTGCTCTTTAATCAGTGTTTGAAATTCTGCCTTACAAGGGAGCAGTTACTCTTGTAAAATGAAGACAGATTTGATTGCTAGGAAGGCGGCTCCCAGGGTTGAATATGTAGAGATACAGAGGTACTTGAAAGGAGAGCATGATGTCCGAGTAAATGGATGTAAACTGGTTACAAAAAACCAATCAGGATAAAAACTAATTTCTGGCTTTTAAAGCAGTGAATCTGGAGCATTACAGGAGAGAGAGGAGTGTGGTTATTCTTTAGGTGGTTCTTTCTTTATTTATGAAAGTATTACATTTAATGGGTCCCTCAAATGTCCCAGGAGATCCCTTCAAGTGGTGTGCTTTTAAGACCTTTTTCATACAAAGGTTCTCAGACATAGATAAAAACTAATTTTCAAATTGCTGAATGATAATTTCTGGAAAATATAATTGAGGGTTTCTCATCTATTAATAGGTGTTAGATAACGGCTCTTGCTACTTAATGCAGTAAGAATTGCCAGGTTTTCTTTGGTACCTGTTGCAGATCTGCTGGTGTTGTTAGATGTTGTTTGTACATTTAAAGAAAAAAAATGTTCTCTGCAGGTTTTTTTCTGGAAAAACTAAAAAAAAAAATAAAAAATTTAGGCGCTGTTGTCAAGCATTTCCATTTTTTTTTGGTTAACATAAGAAAAATCTTATGCTACTGAAGGTAGAATAAAACTGTTAGAAAATGCAGCCTTAAATTATTTATTTGCATATATAATAATTACAAAGACAAAAAATGCACAACAGTAAAACACTGGTTTTTGCTAATCACCTCTATGATCTTTGTATGACCTGCATATTTCAAAATAGAAAGTTTGCTTTTGTTCCTTTCAACTTGCTTTTTGTTCCTGAATTAGATTTTTGTAAGTTTTAACTGAGATTTGAAATTCAAGATGAATTATAGCCATCTGGGAATTGGTATCAGTAATGAATACAATAATTAATGTGCTCCTCTGCTTCCTGTGTTGAGGAATAATATCTAACCTTAGATACATGGAAAACCAAATGTTAGCTTATTACAGTGAAGACTGTCCATGGTGTAATATGAATGCTACGTCTGTATCTAGCCAGTATAGTTTAAGAAAATCATGTTATGAGAAGTAAGTTCTGATGACAGAACTGAGCACACCCTGCAGCCGTGGAACTCCCACTGAAGTTGATAGGGTGCTTGTGTGCCAAGAATACTGTTTCAGGGGTTGTACTGATGGCTGCTTTCAGGGTCTGATTGAAGCTTTCAGGAGGTGTGTAAGTCCCATGTGAGTATAAGTGAATTTCTATTTAGTAAAGAACACAAAATAAAGCTCTAGCTTTATGTATATTTAAGTAGTGGTCATGTTTATAAAGTACTGCTGAAAAAGCGTGGAGGTAATCGAACAGAACTACTAACTAAAGGGCTGTTCTGTTGTGCCAAGTTCAATTCAAGATAGTATCAGAGACAAAAAGGATATTTTTCTCCAATTATTTTGTGTGGGTTTTTTTTTTTTTGGTGTTGGTTTGTTTTTTTGTAATAAAACCAAAGACATTTTTGTAAGCTACTGATTTCATAACCTCCCTCTGGGAATGTATAAGAAAGTTGAGCTTTGCATGATTAATCATTATAGTCACTTATTTGTTGCAGCCCAGGTCATAGCTGTGTTGGAGAGTTAAGCATTCAGTATAAAATTTAATAATTTGGGTTTGTTTTTTGAAGAGTTTTGATTTACTTGTTGGCTTTCTTTTGTGCTTTTTGTGATGCTAGTCAAAATTGTTCTTTAGATGTTCAGTATTCAGGTCATGCCTGTAGGACTGTAAATGTACCGTCAGAGTGATCAGATGTTAAATGGATTTGTGCCATTTTATGGCAGTTCCACACACTGGGTTCAACAGCGTTTAGCATTTAGTTGAAATAATCCTCCCCAGCACTTTTGTATTACATTTGGATTATGCAGCCTGTGTACATACAGAATTTATGCTGGTGGGTTTGAGAACTCTCTCGTAGGTGATGTTTTTTTGTGCAGTTCTCCTAAACTCATGGTAGACTTACTCTGATTTTAACATTCATAGAAGCAAATTTACACATTTGTGTAGAATCACAGTAGCTAGTTTCAGTTCTGATTTGCTTACATGCTGCTAATGCTAAAATGTATTTTGATCTTCTATTCAATTTTTTCTGTGCCATTTGCAAGCATTAATATTGATCAAAATTTTCCTAGGTGTGTTCTAAAACCCCAGGAATCACCTGCTTGATTCTGTTCAGCCCTTGCTGTGCCACAGTCTGATAGCTTTTTTTTTTTTGTTTGCTTGTTTTTTCCTAGGTACATGAGTGAACACGCTATCTGTTGTATACAAGAACAGATCTGGCTGGGGAAAAGATAGTTTCCTGTAAAAACTGTTGATGAAAATAATATACTCTATAAATTTTTTGTTTTGCATTTTTGGCTATCAGGGTCTCATTTAAAAGACAAACAAAAAAACCACACAATCACCCAGAAACAAACAAAACCAAGAAGTACTCCTTTTTAAGAGTTATTTTGCTCCTAGATAGAGTTACAATATCTGTTCTTCCATGATCTTTCTAAACTAGAGAAGGCAACTGTAGCTATTGAGTGGGCTGAAAAATTAAAAGAAGAGACTTTATAATCACGTCAATGTTATAAAAATTATTTTATATTGTAATGTTGGGGAAGAGAAGAAGGGAAATGCAAACAGCAGGAAGAAGAGAATACCTAATATTTATTGAAGGTACATGTTTTCCTCTGAGAGAAGACAGTTCTTTCCTTATTTGTTTGGGTGGGTTGTTTTGTTTGGTTTTTTTTAATTGAGGTGTGTGTGGATGGCGGGTTGCCTGTTTAAGAAATAAAATTCTGTTTTCATAGTCCAGGTGTGTTTAGAAGCACACATGAATTTTCATATGATGTTCCTGAAAGATTTTCTTCTTAATACTGGAAGACAAGCTGTACTTAGAGCTGTTTACTGCATGGCAGGCTTTTTGTGTTTAGCGCTGAGTTGTGTTTTTTGTCATAAGAACACTGAGGGCTGAACAAAGGTCAGTTGGACTGTTTCCTGGAGATAGAATGCACATTAAGAGCTATGTTTGCAGACATCATGACATGCTGTATGGTTTCATTTTTTGTTAACATCCAGTTCTATTAGTTTTATCTACTATAGACTGTTAGGAAACCTTGGTCACTTTCATTGCAGATAGATTATCATAAGGCTTTTAAAATGTTGGGAAGAGGTAATCTAGGTGTTCTCACAAGTGTTCGTTAGATTCATAAAAAACGTAGAATAGCTCTGCTTTTCATCTTTCCTTTGAACTGTAGCCACAGTTGCAAATACATGTTCCAAGTTTATTTTGCTTGAATTATCAATTCAGTTTAAAAAGTAATATCTTAAAATTATGTTACCTGAAGTTTTTCTGAAATTCAGTCCTAAAAATAGGTGCACATCTGTGACAAAGAGTTACTGAACCAGCAAAAATGTGTGTAAGCATTCCTAAGTAGTTCTTGGGGGTGGGGGGGACACAACACGACAAGAAAAAAATAAAAAATATAAAAATGCACAGTGAAGTAAAAGCTGCTTTTCACGATAAACAGTTTTATACAATACAAGCATTTGCATTATCAGTCGGAATTTAATTGTTCGTGGCGTATCTTTGTGTAAGGTTTAATTCCTAACTTTGTAAAGAAATGTGTTTAATTTCTTTTAGTCTTCACATTATAAAACTACTTCTGAGTTCCTTCTGTCTTACAAGAACTAAAGTGAGAGTGGAAACAGTTAACCTTCTCAGACTTGTGGAGTTAATGCTGTGCTTTGCCCTACATCCGTTTGGCAGAATTTTTCACTTCTCTACCACTGTTTCCATTTGCTTGCATCAAGCAGTGTAAGTGTATTATTGGAAATTATTTTTAGTGGTATGATGTTAGGCAGGTAAATATTTATGTGGTAAGATTTTTCATTCTGATGTCTTACATTTGATAATGCTGATGGTCAGTTTACTACCTTGCAATAAAAAGGGCTCATTCATCTGAAAAATGAAGTACATCTTTTGCTGGTAATCACAAGGAATAAGTAAAACATCTTTCTTGTTTTCAGAATACAGTATCTGTGTTTTAAAGATGGTTTTAAAAATATATGTCCATTCATTGTCTTAGTTAGATATTGACAAAAAGAAATCTCTTATCATAGTTGGCACAAATGGCATCTTTCTCAGCCTGAAGAGAGAAGCTGAAGAAAGCTAAATGAGGATGGAAACTTTCTGGAAAGACCACTGTCTTTTTCTGTGAGGTCTTCTACTGTATTTTCCACAAGTATCTGTTTGGGATTGCTGATGAAATCCAAAACTGCTTCTGTATACTTGTCTTTGGGACATGTGTGCTGCTCAGTATCAAAAGCATGCTGAGGAAAAAAATGAGTGTGAAATATACTAATCCTTACAACACCTCCAGCTTCACCACTGGAGAAGAAAGGGATTAAGCTAGCAGGTACATCCACTTATTCTCTTTTAGGCACATGCGAACTTTGCTTGTGCATGCTCCTAGTTAATCAAAGACAAACTAACCCCAAATCAAAACCTGAAAATGCCATTCCTGTGGCAGTGCTTGAAGAAACTGTTGTTATGGCTTATTAATGCTAGTATAATGTTGTGGTAATAGCAGGTACACAAATTGCCATAAGGTTGCATCTGGCCAACTTTAGAGCATTGCATCTGCCTGCCAAAGATTGTGCTGATGTGCCCACAGCAAGATGAAGGCAGGATGGAGCAAAGATCTTCAAGTTAAAGAAAATCTAAACCAGTAAAAATGGCACAACGTTGTCCTTGTGGCAGAGCACCCACTCCTCTCAGGAGCAGATATGGAGGGAGATGTCCGACTCCTAGTTAATAGTCTAATTTCCCATAGGTTGTGGCCATGTTGACATACTGTGTATTGTTTCTAGACTAAGGTGTCTCTGCATCATTCCTATTCACATTTCTGCTGCTGATGTCATAGGCACAGCTAGCTTGGTCCACAGCTGTGCATATGTGATCTAAATACAGGAGATGTCGCACAGAGAAGTAAATGCAGTTCAGTCTCCTGAGTCTTTAGGATAGTACCCTAGAAGTTGAATCATCTTTTTGGATGCTTGATGTTACTCTGTAAATTGTAGAAAGCCACACTGACCTCTATGCTAACTTTATTAGGGGCACTCAATGTGTCATATTTTTCTGGGAGTGCCCATGCAGTTTATGCTCACGGAGGAAGAACCAAACCTTATCCTTCTGAAAGCCGGTCCAGTACCAGATTCAAATGGGAATAACTGAGATGTTGTTAGCTACTAGTGAGAAAGGAAATCCCAGCTTTATTAAATGTTAATACTTAGTGTTTCAGATTAGGTCATTATTCTTATCTTCAGTCAAAATATATTTTTGTTCTTCAAACAACGAAGATCAGCAAGTAAAACTGATAGATTGAATCACAACCGCTTCTAGACAATAGAATAGGTATCCATTTAAACAGAGAAGAGCAATTTCATGAAAAAGGGTGAAAGACTATATAGTTTTCTACATAGAACATTAATAGCAGGTAGGAAGAACCCAGGTAGCTGGGTTCTTCCAATTTGAAGCTTTGCAACTTAAGACAAATGATTTTATTTGTGCCTCAGCAATTTTACCTGTAATTATGGGCCAATCAACTAAGTCTGGCGTCAGAAAGAAAAGGGAGATGTTAATGTTGCATTTTAGACAGTAATCCTTACCTAATATGTTGGATTTTGATTTCTGTCGCTCTGTGAAACAGAAATGCCTTCATTTTACTGCCGTGGTTTTGCTAAAACTTGTTTCTCCTTTTGCATTAAACCCAGAATGTGAAAATGAAGTATTTGTTTGTAAAATGATAGAAGTCATACTCCTGTGGATGCTCTTGTCCTTAATTGTACCAAGATTTCCCGTTTTATTGATGTGAAATGAAATATATAGAAACATGATCAAGGTGAACTGGGAATCCAGAATTGAGTCAGCTGTCCTGATTTCATTGTGGTGCTTTAACAGTCACCTTGCTTTCATTTTATGTTAAGATATGGAGTTAAAACTGACATGAAAATTTGCAGCAATTGTAAACTGAGTTCACTGCTGTTCTTTAGGGTCATGAATGCTGATTTCACCAGCTGTGTTTTAAGTGGACTTGATATGAGGCTAGTGTTTGGTGGGTGTGATGATTTGGCATTCTTTTAAGATCCTAAGGAGTATCCCCAGAAGTCATTATTGTAATCTGAAGGTTAGCAGGTGGAATGCTTGGCTTTTCTTTTCAAGATTGCAAGAAAACAAAATAGATGGTGCTTTTTGGTGGAAGACTAGATGGGGGGCTGGGGGAAGGAACCAAAATAAGAAAACAAAGCAGAAAACCCTACAAAACTCATCCCAACACAAACCTGAAAACTTCCTTAGAGACTGTGGAAGATCTGTGTTTAAATGTTTATATACCTCTCTCACTACTCAGACACTGCATCAGAGGTTACTTTTTTTGTCATTTTGAAATAACAGCTGTCATTGTTTGTCTCTTTGAAGAATGAAAGTGTATAACCAACCAAATAGGTTTTGCTGTTGAAAGCTTTTTGCGAACGCTGGACTGGTAACACTTTCAGTGGATGTCATTGGGTGAGAAAGATGCTGTCAGTATTGATAGGCTCAGAATCGGACTAAGCTCTTTCTTCTTTGGTGAAAATAGCGTTTACTAAAATTGCTAGACTGGATATCTGCAGTCCTAGGGTTTTGTGTCTATTTTGGAATCAAGATGGACCTCCTTTAATCTTCCAGGGTTTTGTTTCCTTTCAGATACAAGTGGAATGATGTTACATAGCTGTCTTTGTAAGATCATAGAATCGTTAGGGTTGGAAAGGACCTTAAGATCATTTAGTTCCAACCCCCCTGCCATGGACAGGGACACCCCCCACTAAACCATACCACCCAAGGCTATGTCCAACCTGCCCTTGAACACCATGAGGGATGGAGCATTCACAACTTCCCTGAGCAACCCATTCCAGTGCCTCACCACCCTTACAGTAAAGAATTTCTTCCT